>JAQZBX010013308.1:0-34030 GCA_029593785.1 Cabassous unicinctus | reverse complement strand
AAACTGAAGGAAGAAATAGATATCTCTACAATAATAGTTGGAGACTTCAATATACAACTCTCAACATCGGAAACAACAGCTGGGCAGAGGATCAATAAAGAAACAGAGAGTTTGAATAACATGATAAATGGACTATACCTAATAGACATATATAGAACACTACACCCTAAAAGAGCAGAATATACATTTTTCTCAAGTGCTCATGGGTCTTTTTTCACGACAGACCATATGTTGGGTCACAAAGCAGATGTCAATAAATTCAACAAGTTTGAAATTATAAAAAGTATTTTCTCTGATCAGAATGGAATAAAGTTGGAAATCAACAAGAGACAGAAAAAGGGAAAATTCAACAAATATATGGAGATTAAACAACACATTCTTTAAATAATCAGTGAGTCAAAGAAGAAATTGTGAGAGAAATCAATAAAGATCTTGAGACAAATAAAAATGAGAACACAACATATCAGAACCTATGGGATGAAGAAAAGGCAGTGCTTAGAGGAAAATTTATAGCCCTCAATGCTTACATTAAAAAAGTAGAAAGAGCTAATATCAACGACCTAATTAAATTGCTGGAGAAACTAGAAAAAGAAGAGCAAACTATTTCCAAGGCAAGTAGAAGGAATGAAATTACAAAGATCAGAGAAGAAATAAATGAAACTGAGAAAAAACAAGAGAGAGAATCAACAAAAGCAAAAGTTGGTTCTTTGAGAAGATTAACAAAATCGACAAACCCTTAGCAAGACTGACAAAGAAAAAAAGACAGAAGGTGCAATTAAATGAAATAAAAAATGAAAACAGGGATATTACCACTGATCCCACAGAAATAAAAGAGATCATCAGAGGATACTATGAACAACTGTATGCCAACAAACTAGACAATGGAGATGAAATGGAAAAATTCCTAGGAACATACGAACAACCTACACTGACCCTATAAGAAATAGAAGACCTTAACAGACCAACCACAAGTAAGGAGACTGAAACGGTCATCAAACAACTCCCCAAAATGAAAAGCACAGGACCAGATAGTTTCACAGGTGAGTTCTACAAAGCATTCAAAGAAGATTCAATACAAATCTTACTCAAACTCTTCCAAAAAAACTGAACAAGAAGAAATGCTAAAACTCATTCTATGGAGCCAATATCACCTTCATACCAAAGCCAAGTAAAGATATTATAAAAAAAAAGAAAATTACAGACCCATTTCCCTAATGAATACGAATGCAAAAATTCTCAACAAAATACTTGCTATTCAAATCCAAGAACACATTAAAAGAATTATTCATCATGATCAAGCGGGTTTTATACTAGGCATGCAATGGTGGTTCAACACAAGAAAATGACTCAGCATATACACCACATTAATAAATCAAAGAAGAAAAGTCACATGATCCTATCGATTGATGTGGAAAAGGCATTTGACAAAATTCACCATCTTCTTTTTTTTTGTAACTTTATTTTGTACATTTAATAATTGAAAATATAAACAATTAAAAACTAAAAAGAAAACAGTTGAATAAAAACATACATTTCTCAATTAAATGTACTGGATACATATAAATTTTTTTTTTCAATCATACAATATGTTACACAACATATTTGGTTCATAGTAACACAATCATACAGTATTTGTCCTTTTGTGTCTGGCTTGCTTCGCTCAACATAATGTCCTCCAGGTTCATCTATGTTGTCATTTGCTTTAAGACTTCATTTCTTCTTACAGCTGCATAATATTTCATCATGTGAATACACTAGTTTGTTTATCCATTCATCTGTTCATGGACACCTGGGTTGTTTCCAACTTTTGGAAATTATGAATAATGTCACTATGAACACCGGTGTGCAGATGTCTGTTCATGTCACTGCTCTAAGTTCTTCTGGATATACCCAGTAGTGGTATTGCAGGGTCAGGTGGCAAAAGAACTGCCAAACAGTTCTCCACTGTGGCTGTACCATTCTGCATTCCCACCAACAGTGAGTAAGTGTTCCTATCTTTACATATCTTCTCCAACACCTGTAGTTTTCTGGCTTTTTAATAATGGCCATTCTGATAGGTATGAGATGATATCTCATTGTACTTTTGCTTTGCATTTCCTTAATCATGAGTGATGTTGAACATTTTTTCAGGTAATTTTGGCCATTTGTACTTCTTCTTTGTACAAAGTCTATTCAAGTCTTTTGCCCATTTTTTAATTGGGTCGTTTGTCTTTTTATTGTTGAGTTGAAACATCTCTTTGTATATGCTGGATATTAAGCTCTTATCGGATATATGATTTCCAAATGTTTTTTCCCATTGAGTTGACTGCCTTTTCACCCTTTTGACAAAGTCCTGTGAGGTACAAAAGTGTTTAATTTTGAGGAGGTCTCATTTATCTATTTTTTCTTTTGTTGCAAGTGCTTTGGGTGTAAGGTCCAAAAAACCACCACCTACTACGAGGTCTTGAAGATGTTTCCCTACATTTTCTCCTAGTAGTTTTATGGTCCTGGCTTTTATATTTAGGTCTTTGATCCATTTTGAGTTGATTCTTGTATAGGGAGTGAGATAGGGGTCCTCTTTCATTCTTTTGGTTATAGATATCCAGTTATCCCAGCACCATTTGTTGAAGACACTGTTCTGTCCCATTAACATGGACTTGGTAGGTTTGTCAAAAATCAGTTGACTGTAGAGATGAGGGTTTATTTCTGGACTCTCAATTCTGTTCCACTGATTGATGTGTCTATCTTTATACCACTACCATGCTGTTTTGACTACTGTAACTTTGTAATATGTTTCAAGGTCAGGCAGTGAAATACCTCCAACGTCGCTCTTCTTTTTTAGAATGCTTTTGGCTATTTGGGTGCACTTACCCCTCCAAATGAATTTGGCAATAGCCTTCTCTAACTCTTTAAAGTAAGCTGTTGGGATTTTGATTGGTATTGCACTGAATCTATAAATCAGTTTGGGTAAGATTGACATTTTCACGATATTTATTCTTCCAGTGCATGAACACGGAATGTCTTTCCATTTGTTTAGGTCTTTTTAAATTTCTTTTAGCATTGTTTTGTAGTTTTCTGCATATAGGTCCTGTACTTCTTTGGTTAAATTAATTCCTAGGTATTTGAGTCTTTTTGTTGGTAATGAAAATGGAATTTTTCCTGATTTCCTCCTCAGGTTGTTCAGTACCAGTGTACAAAAACATTACTGATTTTTGCGTGTTGATCTTGTATTCTGCCACTTTGCTGAACTCATTTATTAGCTCAAGTAGCTCTGTTGTGGATACTTCAGGATTTTCTAAGCACAGGATCATGTCATCTGCAAAGAGTGAGTTTTACTTCCTCTTTTCCTACTTGGATGCCTTTATTTTTCTTGTCTAATTGCCCTAGCTAGAACTTCTAGTACAATATTGAATAACAATAGTGACAGTGGGCATCCTTGTCTTGTTCCAGATCTTAGAGGGAAAGGTTTCAACTTTTCCCCATTGAGAATGATTTGGCTGTGGGTTTTTCATATATGTCTTTTATCAGATTGAGGAATTTTACTTCTATTCCAATCTTTTGAAGTGTTTTTATAAAAAAAAACCACTTATCAAAAAAGGTTGCTGGATTTTGTCGAATGCCTTTTCTGCGTCGATTGAGATGACCATGTGGTTGTTTCCCTTCAATTTGTTGATGTGGTGTATCATGTTGATTGTTTTTCTTATGTTGAACCCGCCTTGCATACCAGGAATAAATCCCACTTGGTCATGATGTATAAGTCTTTTGATATGCTGTTGGATTCGATTTGCAAGTATTTTGTTGAGAACTTTTACATCTATGTTCATCAGAGAGACTGGTCTGTAATTTTCTTTTCTTGTAGCATTTTTATCTGACTTTGGTATTAGGGTGATGTTGGCTTCATAAAATGTGTTGGGTAATTTTCCCTCCTCTTCAATTTTTTGGAAGAGTTTAAACAGAATTGGTGTTAATTCTTTTCAAAATGCTTGGTAGAATTCACCTGTGAAGCTGTCTGATCCTGGACTTTCCTTTGCTGGGAGATTTTTGATGATGGATTCAATCTCCTTAAATATGTATTTCTTGTAGCATCAGTGTAGGTTAGTTGTGCATTTGTAGGAATTTGTCCATTTCATCTGAGTTGTCTATTTTGTTGGCATACAGTTTCCCATAATATCCTCTTAGGATTTTTTTAATTCCTGTGGGGTCAGTTGTAACTTCCCCCCTTTCATTTCTGACTGTATTTATTTGCATCTTCTCTCTTTTTTTTCTTTGTTGGTCTAGCTAAGGGTTTGTCAATTTTATTGATTTTCTCAAAGAACCAGCTTTTGGTTTTGTTGATATTCTCTATTGTTTTTCTGTTCTCAATTTTATTTATTTCTGCTCTAATCTTTATTATTTCTTTCCTTCTGCTTGCTTTGGGATTGGTTTGCTGTTCTTTTTCTAGTTTCTCTAGCTGTTCAGTTAAATCTTTGAGTTTAGCTCTTTCTTCTTTTTTAATATAGGCATTTAGGGCTATAAATTTCCCTTTCAAGACTGCCTTTGCTCTATCCCATACTTTTTGGTATGTTGTGTTCTTGTTTTCATTTGTCTCAATATATTTACTGATTTCACTTGCAATTTCTTCTTTGACCCTCTGATTATTTAGGAGTGTGTTGTTCAGCCTCCACGCATTTGCAAATTTACTTTTTTCCTGTGTATTATTGATTTCCAGTTTCATTCCATTATGATCTGAGTAGGTGCTTTGTATAATTTCAATATTTTAATATTTATTGAGAGATGGGTTGTGCCCTAACATGTGGTCTATCCTGGAGAAAGATCCATGGGCACTTGAGAAGAATGTATAACCTGCTGAGTTTGGATGCAGTGTTCTATATATGTCTGTTAGGTCTACCTCGTTTATTATATTGTTCATATTCTCTGTTTTCTTATTGATCTGTCTAGTTGTTCTATCTAATGATGTGAGTAGGGTGAAGTCTCCAACGATTATTGTAGAGATATCTAGTTTTCCCTTCAGTTTTGCCAGAGTTTGTCTCATGTATTTTAGGGCACCCTGGTTAGGTGTATAGATATTTATGACTGTTATATCTTCCTGGTGGGTTGTCCCATTTATTAATATATAATGGCCTTCTCTAGCTCATATTTTTTTTGCATTTAAAGTCTGTTTTGTCTGATATTAGTATAGCTACCCCTGCTCTTTTCTGGTTACTATTTGTGTGGATTCTCTTTTTCCAACCTTTCACTTTCAGCTGGGCTGTATCCCTGGGTCTAAGGTGAGTTTCTTGTAAGCAGCATATGGATGGCTGATGTTATTTTATCCATTCTGTCAGCCTATATCTTTTGATTGGGGAGTATAATCCATTCACATTCAATGATATTACTGTAAATGCACTACTTCCTCCATTTTATTCTTTGGTTTTCATATGTCATATCTTATTTTTGTCTGTTTTTTTTTTTACTCTTTTGGTTATCCTTTCTGCTATTCTTTTTCTATACTCTCCTCCCGGCCTGTGTCTCCTGTTTTTTTCTTTCAGGTTCTAAGGATTCGTTTAAGATTTCCTGCAAAGGTGGATTCTTTTTCAGAAACTCTCTTTGTTTCTGTTTGTTTGTGAATACTTTATACTCACCTTCATATTCGCAGGACAGTTTTGCTGGATAAAGAATTGTCAGTTGGCAGTTTTTCTCTTTCAGTTTCCTAATTGTATCATACCACTGCCTTCTCACCTCCATGGTTTCTGAAGAGAAATCTGCACTAAGTCTTACTGTTTGTCCCTTGTACATGATTGTTTGCTTCTCCTTTGCTGTTCTGAGAATATTTCTCTTTATCTTTGACATTCTGAGTAGTATGTGTTTTGCAGTAGGTCTATTTGGATTTATTCTCATTGAGGTACAGTGAGCTTCTTGGACATGTAAATTCATTTCTTTTGTGAGAGTTACGAAATTTTCAGCTATTATTTCCTCAAAACTTTCTCTGCCCCTTTTCCCTTCTTTTCTCCTTCTGGAACTCCCATGACATGTACGTTCTTGCATTTTGTGTGTCATTCAACTCTCTGAGGCCCTGCTCAATTTTTTCCATTCTCTTCTCTCTGTTCTTTTCTCTCTTCAATTTCTGCTGTTCTGTCTTTGGTATTCTTTCTTCTATCATTTAGAGTCTGCTGTTGTATGCCTCAACTGTGTTTTTGATCTCACCTATTGTGTCTTTCATTCCCATGAGCTCTGTTACTTTTCTGTTCAGGATTTCAAATTCTTCTTTGTGCTTGCTCAATGTCTTTTTTTTTTTTTTTTTAATAAACAATTTATTGAAGTATATCATTCATACATGGACATACATAAACTGTAAGTGCTCAGTAAACATCGTGATCTTACAAAACAAACATGCGTAACATCATACAGGGCTCCCACATATCACTTCCCCACAAACATCCTGCATTGTTGTGAAACATTTGTTAACAAATCATGAAAGAGCGTCGTCAAAGTATTACTACTAACTATAGTCTGAATCTTCCTCCCCTATACATATTTTAAGGATTTATTTATTTACTTTTATCCATTTTTACAACACCCCCGCCCCCATTTTTGCTGTTTCTGTGTCCATTCATGGGCACCTCTCTGTGTCCTTTTCCTGCCCTCTCGTCTCATCCTTCTCCTCCTGTCTTCACTGGGATTCGATCATTGGAACCTCTGATGAGGGAGAGAGGGGTCCTACTACCACCTGCGCCACCTTAGTTCCTGGTTTTTCGGTGTATCTCGTCTTGGCTCTCCCTTGTGTCACTCTCCTGTTATGTCATCATCTTGATGCGTGGCTTGCGGGGCCTGGAGGCTCACCCACTTGCAGGGCCTGGCGGCTCACGCGCGGACAGGCCTGAGGGCTCACCCGCTCGTGGGGACTGGCGGCGTACCCACGCACAAGGCCTGGTGTCCCACATGCCTTCTATATATTTTTTAATTTTTACCGGGGTCCTGGGGGTCGTACCCAGGTCCTTCCAAATGGGAGACAGACGCCCAACCACCCAAGCCACATCCGTCCCCCTACTATATCTCTTAAGGTTGACCAATGATACTCAAAGTTAGTCTTTTCCCATACAGGATGATCAAATAATAAATCAGGCTTGGTTTATCACCAGCATTCTAAAAACCAGACCTAGGGAGAAAAACTAGGTCTGGGGACACATGCATGGTTTCTAATATAGCAAATGTTTAGCCTACCCTGATTATCACAAAATCAGGACAGCGAGAATATTCGCATTCAATGTCTTCTTGATGTCATTTATTTCTTTAACCATTTTGTCTTTCAACTCATTAATTTGATTTTGGAGATTTGTGCACATCTCACTCATTAGTTCTCTCAAATTCTGCATCTTCTGGGGCTTTGATGTGTTCCTTTTTTTGGGCCATGTCTTCTATTTTCTATGGTTCATAATTTTTTGCTGATATCTAGGCATCTATTAGGATGCAGTTTACTCAGATGTTCAATTTCTTTCTCTTCTGTAGGGATTTAGTGGCAGGAGGCTGTGAGTTACCACTGCTCTTTGATTCTTGGCTCGACCTGGATTGTTAGGATTGTCCTGCTGGTTGCTCAAAACTGAGCACTGGACTCAGTAACTGGTTGTAGAGTCACTTCCATCCCTTGTGGAGGGATGGTATAGAGACTGCAAAAAGCCTCTCCTACTCATTTTTAATTTTATTGTGTGCACGTCCTTGGTCTGCAATCAGATGGCACTCTTTGGCAGCTCTCAGTTCAATGCCTAGTCGGAATGTATTTGTTGCAACACAGACTGGATCAATGTGATAGAGCTTCCTGTCTGGAGGCTATGAGTCTTGCAATTCAAACTTTCTCTGTGACAGTTCTCCAGACTTCTCTGGCAGACCCCTCCCTTTTCCCGGGTTGGAAATATTTCCACTCCCCTCTGATTCCTCAACAATCAGTCCCTGTTAGTAGAGCAGGAGATTGGGAGGGTTGTATTATCTTTAGCCCCTTGCAGACTCCAAGGCAAAAAAATGGCACAGCCCAACTCGGCCTGGAAGGGCTCCTGAGATACAGCAGACCAAATTTGTGAGTCAAAATCTGAATCAGCCTTAGGCAGTGTCCTGCTCTCTCTCCTTTCCTGGGGAGTCCTTAACAATTTAGACCCAGCTAGAAGAGAGGGGGATTGTGAGGGTCGGATTTCTCCAGTCCTTCACTGGCTCCCAGGGCAAACACCTGTGTAGTCCCACCTGGCCTGGAATGGCTTGTGGGACACAGCAGACCAAATGTGTGGGTCAGAAGCTGAGTCAGCCTTAGGCTGTATCCCTCTCTCTCTCCTTTCCTGGGGTGGTAGATCCCTGGAGCCCCCTTTGTCTGTATTTGCAGGCCCAGAGGCATGAGAATTCTAAAGTATCTTCAGTGTGGGGGATTGTGCTGGCAATATCAGCGGCTGGTTTCAACTTGCGATTTCCCTCCTTTGGCCCTCTCTTTTCTGGGTGGTGTCCTGCCTTTGCCTGGTGTCCTAAACCCTAGAAGATCTTTTTCGGAGCTGTTTCAGCCTGTCCTCTAGCTATTTTTCTCGAGGAGAAGAGAGTCCCATGTCTCACTAGTCTGCCGTCTTCCTGGAAGTCCTCCATCATCCTCCCTTGATAAAAATACTCCAAAAGATAGGAATTGAAGGGAACTTTCTCAACATAATAAAGGCCATATATGAAAAACCCATAGCTAACACTGTACTCAATGGTGACAGACTGAAAACTTTCCCACTGAGGTCACAGACAAGGCAAGGATACCCACTATCACCACTGGTGTTCAATATAGTGCTAGAGGTTCTAGCTAGAGCAATCAGGCAAGAAAAAGAAACAAAAGGCATCCAAATCGGAAAAGAAGTAAAGCTTTCGCCATTCACAGATGATCTGATCGTATACTGAGAAAGTCCCTGAAAATCTACAACAAAGGTGCTAGAGCTAATAAACTATTTCAGCAGAGTGTCAGTATACAAGATCAATATGCAAAAACCAGTAGTGCTTCTACACTCTAGTAATGTGCAATCTGAGGAGGAAGTAAGAAAAAACATTTCATTTATAATAGCAATGAAAAGAATCAAAGATTTATGAATTAACTTTATTAAAGATGTAAAGCAATTGTATTCAGAAAACTACAATGCATTTCTAAAAGAAATTTAAAAAGACCTAAATAATTGGAAGAACATTCCATGCTCATGGACTGGAAGAATAAATATCATTAAGCTGTCAATTATACCCAAACTGATATACACATTCAATGCAATCCCGATAAAAAATTTCCCCAGCATTTTTTTTTAAACAAATGGAAAACACAATTATCAAATTTATTTGGAAGGGTAAGGGGCCCTGAATAGCCAGAAACATCTTAAAAAGGAAAAGCAAAGTTGGAAGATTTTCACTTCAAGATTTTAAATCATATTACCTTATGGTAAAAACAGCATGGTACTGGCATAAAAAGAGACACATAGAGCAATAGAATTGAACATATGTTTCAGAAACAGACCCTCACATCTATGGTCAAGTGATTTTTGATAAGCCTGTTAAACCCCCCCAGCTGGGTAAGAACAGTCTATTCAACAAATGGTGCTAGGACAATTGAATATCCATAGCCAAAAGAAAGAAAGAGGACCCTTATCTCATACCTTATAGAAAAATTAACTCAAAGTAGATCAAAGACCTAAATATAAAAGCTAGAACCATAAAGCTCCTAGAAGAAAATGTAGGAAAACATTTTCAGGACCTGGTGGTAGGTGGTGGATTCTTAAATCTTACACAGAAAGCACGAACAATGAATTAAAACATGGATAAATGGGACCTCCTCAAACAAACACTTCTGTGATTCAAAGGACTTTGTCGAGAAGGTGAAACGGCAGTTCACTCAATGGGAGAAAACATTTGGAAACTACATATCTGTGGCAGTTTGATATAGTTATGAATTCCAAAAATAGATATTGGATTATGCTTGTAAACTGATCTGTTTCTCTGGGCATGATAAGTTATGATTAGGGCTTTGATTGGGCCACGTCAGAAGGACGTTGCATCTCCACCCCTTTGTTGCCAGGGACTCACAGATAAAACTACATGGTAGAACAGAGGAGTTGGTTGGAGTTTTTGAGTTGGAGTTCTGATGTGGAGTTTTAATGCTAGAGCCCGGGGAAGTAAGCATACAGAGATGCTTGGTCTGGGGAAGGAGAGAAGGCCCTGGGAAAAGAGACGAGTGGTTTGCCTGACAGTTCACAGCTGGCCTTGTGGAGAGAGGCAAAGCCTAGAGAGCCTCATAGTCTACAGCTGACCTTGTGGAGGAAACAGAGGAGCTGAGCCCAGAGAGAAACGGAGCCCTGGGAAGAGAGGAACCCAAGAAGCCTGAACTCTGGCAAACATCAGCAGCTGTCTTACTCCAACACGTGGCAACAAACTTTGGTGAAGGAAGTAACTTATGCTTTATGGCCTGGTAACTGTAGGCTTATACCTCAAATAGATACCCTTTATGAAAGTCAACCAATTTCTGGTATTTTGCATTAGCACCCCTTTGGCTAATACAATATCTAATAAGTGTTTGATTTCCATTCTATATAAAGAGAGCATACAAATCAACAATAAAAGAGCAAGCAATCCAATTAAAAAATGAGCAAAAGACTTAAATAGACATTTCTCCAAAGAGGAAATACAAATGGCCAAAAAGCACATGAAAAAATGTTCAATATCACTAGCTATTAGGGAAATGCAAATCAAAACAACAATGAGATATCATCTCACACCGCACAGAATGGCCATTATTAAAAAAAAAGAAAACGATAAGTGCTGTAGAGGATGTGGAGAAACAAACACTCCTTCACTGTTGGTGGGATTGTAAAATAGTGCAGACTCTGTGAACAGTTTGGTGGTTCCTCAGGAAGCTAAATATAGAACTGCTATACAATCCAGCAATTCCTCTACTAGGAATATATCCAAAGCAACTGAAAACTGTGACACGAACAGACATCTCCACACTGATGTTCATAGCGGCGTTATTTACAATTGCCAAAAGATAGAAATAACCAAGTGTCCATTAACCAATGAATGGATAAACAAAATGTGGTATATACATAACGATGAAATACTATGCTGCAGTAAGAAGAAATGAAATTAGGACACATATAATAACATGGATGAATCTTGAAGACATTATGCTAAGTGAAATAAACCAGACACAAAAGGGCAAATATTGCATGGACTTAAAACCTAGAGTATAGGTTATTAGGAGATAAGAAGAAGGCTGTGAAGCAGTACCGCTGCTTAATGTATGTAGATGTTTTAATTAATTTGATTGTAAATGTGTGGAAATGGACAGAGTTGATGGTAACACAGTATAGTGAGTAGGTAGCAGCTGGTTTATAAATGGGATTGTGGCTGAAAAGGGTAGTCTAGGGATGTAAATGTCAATTGAAAGAAAGCTAGAGAATAACCTAGGGACTGAATAACAAAGTGAACTCAGAAGTGGATAAGAACTGTGGTTGATAGTATAGGTGTAAGAGTGTCCTTCTATGAGCTAGAGCGGATTTACGTCGCTATTGCAGGGTGGTGGGAATGTGGAGAAGCATGGGAAAAATACGATTGGTGTGACCTATGGACTGTTGTTAACAGCAATACTGTAATGTTCATGCATCTATGCCAGAGATGTACAGTGTTAATAATAGGGGGGTATGGAAAAAATATGCCAAATGTATGCTATGGACTTTAGTTAGTGGTAACAGTCTGATGATATTATCTCATAATCTGTAACAAATGTTCCACAACGGTGTTGTGTGTTGGTGAAGGGGTGTGATTTGTAAGTTCACAACTTCTGTAACGGAAATATATTTTAAAAAAGAAAAAAAAAACTGTATGAATAAAATTGGCATTTAACATAAAAAAAAAAAAGAAGCCAGACACAAGAGTACATACTATTTAATTCCATTAACAAGAAATTTAAAAAAAGACAAAATTAATCTATAGTTTTAGAAACAGAACCATGTATGCCTCTGGGCTAGGGTGTGTAGGGTATTGACTATAAAGGGGAAAGAGGGAAAGAAATGTTTTATAACTTGATTTTGGACATGTTTACCTGGGTATATACATATATAAAAACACAAACTGGGTAGACAACCATATTGCTATTTGATAAATACAAGTGTTTTGGTTTTTTTGGGGAGGGTACTGGGGCTGGGGATTGAACCCTGGACCTCATATGTGAGAAGCCAGTGCTCAACCACTGAGCCATATCAGCTCTCCTGAGTTGGTTTTTTCGTTCGTTTGCTTGTTGTTTTTTTGTTTTTAGAAGGCACTGGGAACTGAATCTGGGACCTCCCATGTGGGAAGCAGGTGCTCAATCGCTTCAGCCAGATCCACTTCCAATAAATACAAAGTTTATTGCAAAAAAACACAAAAAAATGCTCAAAGTGTACCCTTACAATCTGTACATTTTACTGTAAGTGAAATATACTTCTAAAAAATATTTTTAAAAGCTCCATAAAACTCTGAAATTGTAATCAAATCAGTATTGAAGTATACACTGAAAACCTTTATTTACCTTAAAATGTTATATTCTGTGACCCTACTATTGGGAAATAGAATAACATCTCTTATTTTCCTGGAAACTTGAATCATCCCCTCACTAGAGTATCACTGATATGTCATAAAGAAAAAAAACCAGAACTAATTAACAAAATTTAAATTATTAAAAAAAATTTTTTTTTTTAGGTACTGGGATGGGGGATTGAACCTGGGGCCTTGTATGTAGGAAGACAGTGCTCAACCACTGAGCCATATTGGCTTCCCTGAGTTGGTTTTTTTCATTTGTTTGCTTGTTTGTTTTTTGTTTTGGTTTATTTTTAGGAGGCATTGTGAACCGAACCTGGCCTCCAATGTGAGAAGGAGGTGCTCAACTACTTGAGCCACATCTGCTCCCCAATCATTAAATATTAAAGGATGGATTATTTATATCAACAAATGACTGCCCACTTGAATATTTGGTAATTGTTAAATTGTACACTTTTAATTGTGGCGAGCAAAGGAGGCAAGAGCTCTAGAAACTGGAATGAGAAAAAGCACATAAGCTAAATTTTTATCTGAGAGAATTAGTTTCTAGAAGATGTGAATGAACAATAACTCGAGACTAGAAGTATGAACCAATGAAAAGCAGTTGACAGGATACACTACATATACCATCTTTTTACTTACAAGGGTATAAGCTAAAAGACAATGATCTGATCTTAGGATAAATCCATGAAAACATCTGCATATATATTTGAGAGTTTTTCTCAATGACATGATGTTATATAACACAGTAGTTGCAGAATAGGTATTTTAAAGAATTATCTAGCACTACTTCTATCCTTAAAACTCCCACATTCGGGCCAAAACTAGAAATGAAAAATAACTGCCTACATAGGCAAATTTGCAGAAACAGTAGAAGTTGAAAATTGCTAGCTTTAATCAATCTTGAAAGTTCTGTTTAAATTAAAAATATTCCAGAAAAGGGGTGTATTAGCCACCCAATAATTGGATTAATTATTTTAAGATTTAGTTTGAATATACTTGCAAGATAATCCCTCTACCCTGATGCCTCCACAAGAATCTGCCTGACCTCTCACTACTTTGCTAGCAGACTTGTAGAAAGAAAAATTTATTCTGATTGGATCCTGAATTTAGTCCTTAATGTTTTGTAATCTGGATCCTGTATCTACCACTTAGCTGTTCTTTTAACTGCTCTCTTAAGGACTACACTATGGCCACTCTTCCTTATTATTTGTGACTTTAGTCTCCAGACCTTTGTTCCCATTTCTGCAAAACTGAATCCTCCCCAAATTTCAAAGTTCAACTCAAATATCATCAGCTTCTTGCTCCATAACTAGGTGAAATAATATCTTCCTCTTTTGATTTCCCACAGCAGTTGCCCTGTTCTCTTCTCAATACACTTAAAATATAAGGTAGAAATTGATCTATCTTGTTCTTACTAATTTTAACAGTTAATTTCACGTGTAAAATTTGGCTAGGTTATGGTATCCAGTTGTTCAGTCAAGTATTGGCCTGCTTGTTACTGTGTGGGTATTTCACAGATACGAGTTACATCAATAATTAGTTGATTGCACCTACAATCAGTTGATCTAAAATCAACAAAGAAGGCTATCTTCAGCAATGCTGGGATTCTCTTTATCCAATCAGCTGGAGGTCTTAAAGCCAGAACTGAGGGTTTTAGAGATCAGTAGAATTTCTGCCTTAACTTAAGCATTGACACTTATTGGAATTTCTTGCCAGCCACCTTCCCCTGGGGAATTTGAATTTAGGACGTCAACATCACCTTTATTAAAGTTTCCAGCTTGGAGCTCCCATGGTCACGTGAACCAATTCCTTATTAAAAAAAAAAAATATCTGTGTGCATGTGTGTGTGTATCCATCCTGTTTGCTCTGATTCTCTGGAGAATCCTGACTAGTACAATAATATATGGTCAGTTCTTATAATGACTAGTACAAAGGCAAAAGTTATTACTTTTTGAAATATTATTGAATGGTATTACCAGGCAATTAGAAATATACTATGGTCCAAAAGATAGACTAAACTATACCAAAAGGAGTGTTCTCTCTCACCTGATATATTCTTCTTTATTTTCTTCTGTTACAAGAATATTGCCACCATTGGGTTTCAAATCATGACTCTTAATTTCACCTAGAATTTCCTTATCGACTGAGAAGTACATTTCCAAGCCACATTCTTCAATATTATTTTCTCTGCACAAATGAAATTAATACTATTTGTTAAATCCACCAATTCAATCAATTTAAAAGTGTTTAACTAAAGGCCTATGACTTAAATAACTAATATTAAGCTATAACATTAAAATAAGAAAACTGGAAGATTATGCTCTAATGTCATCATATTTTTGCCTAAGATCTTGGGTATATTTCTGTAAAATTTGTCATACTAAATAATGAGACAAGTTTGATGTACAGATCATTTAAATTCAATAAACCAATTACATGGTTGCAAGTTGGATAAGTTAAAAATACCATAATGAAAACATACAGACTATATTTTGAGAAATTAAATGGGAGCAGAAACTTACTTAACCCAGATAAGAGAATTGTAAAATTCCGGATCAATAGATTCTAAATCCTTGAGTCCAACTGGTTTGTTCAAGATACGCTTATAGAATGGCAAAGAAAAACCAGTGTCTATGAATTTCCCATGGAACAGAGCCTGTACAAAAAGAAAACAATACCAGTTAAGATCATTATTACATAATAGCTATTTTATGCCAAAATGTTAAATGAGTTCTGCATTAAAAAAGCCCCCATCATATGATCTACTATGGCACATTTCTAGGAAAAGAGCAGATATAACAAACTCAATCTCAGAAATGCCTTAGTTTTAAGAAAATTTCAAACGAGAAATTTAAAGAAACAATGTTTTAGCATTGCTGACTTAGCAATGTAAACACACAGGTCTTCACCAGCACTTACCATGGCAATAAACCTGCCAATAAAACGAAAATATTTCAGGTGATCTGGATTGATGTAAGAAGCGGGGTTTATCTGTAAGCAGTAGTTATCCTTCCCTGCATATTCAAACAGGCAATACATTGGGTTCAACACCTCATGTGATAAAAGAAAGAACCATTCTCTGAAATCAAAAGAAAACTTACGGTTAAAAAAAATCATGTAAGCGAACATGCTACAAATCAAAGAGCAATGCTACACGGTTCCCAGGGATCTACACTCTTTACCTTGTGATAGTTTTCTAATCGCTTGTTGATTTTTATTACTTCTGTTTAAACTTGTATTTATAGAGATGACATTTTATATACTTGTGGCAGTTTGATATTATTTATGAATTCCAAAAAGAAATACTGATTATGTTTGCAAACTGGTCTGGCTCCTCCGGGCTTAGTGATAACCCTTTGATTGTACTAGATTCAGCTGAGACATCTGATTAAATTACGTTAAGATTAGGGCTTTGATTCAACTACATCATAAAGTGTGACTCAGCATTGAGTCCCAGCCCCCTTGGGCTGATAAAACAGACTCTCACACAGAAGTAGACAAACACACACAGAAGAACACAGAGGAAGAGAGACAGCTCATTAGACATGGCAGAGGCCCTGGGAAGAGAGATGAGCCTGATAGTCTACAGCTGACCTTGTGAACAGAGCAGATGAGTCCGAAAAGAAACGAGCTCTGGAGAGAGACAAGTCTTATGCCAGCCTACATCTGAGACCGGAAGAAGCGGAACCACAGACCCTTAAGAGGAAGAAAGCAGGCTGAACCCTCACAGACATCGACCCCCATCTTGCATCAACATGTGGCAACAGACTTTGGGTGAGAAAGTACCTCTTATGGTACCTTGAGTTGGACTCTTTAGGGCCTTGTGACTGTAAGCTTCTACCCCAAATAAATACCCTTATAAAGGCCAACAGAGTTTTGGTACTTGCATCAGCATACCTTTTTGCTGACTAATACAAAACTGCTTATTATATATCAAAGAATCAAGGACTTTGAAAGCACCATAATTTGTTGAACCACTAAAAAAAGTGTTTCCAATTATGATTGCAAAACACATCCCAATTTCAGGGATGTTAAAACATGAAAATGTTAGTCTTGGAATTGATGAAATACTAAGATTCACTACTGATCCACAAGATTAGAGCAGCTGAAATGAGTCTAATACTGTTACATCTATTACTAAGTCTTATAGTGATCCTCAACAAGTGCCATTGCTCCCTATGGCTTATATGAATATGAAAATTCTTCAGATTTCATAAAGGCAGTAAAGCACTTAATTCAAGCCCATGATTCATTAAAAACAAACTTTGGGAGTGGATGTGGCTCAAGCAGTTGAGTGTCTGCTTCCCACATGGGAGGTTTCGGGTTCAGTTCCCGGTGCCTCCTGAAAAAACGAAAACAATAAGCAAAACAAATAAAAACACCAACTCAGGGAAGCTGATGTGGCTCAGTGGTTGAGTGCTGGCTTCCTACATATGAGGTCCCAGGTTCATTCACTGGCCCCCGGTACCAAAAGAAAAACAAAAACCAACATACAAATAAAAAACAAATTGCCTGAGAAGCTCAAATTCAAATGTTGTAAAAATACCAACCAATATAACGTAAGATTATGGTTATTAATATAAATAAGAAGTAATATTAAATGTAGCCATGACTTAGTGAGCACATACATACTCAGGGCCTGAGCCAGATCATAATAAATTTCTAATCTTCACAAATATCCTAGGAAGGTAGATATTACTATTCTTATTTTACATGTAAAGAAATTTGCCACGGTCAAATTATTGGGTGCAGAAATTGATTCAAATCCAATCTTAACTCTAAAGTTCTTGCCTTTCCACACTGCCAATGCTATGCACATTTTTAACATGATACAATATGGTAATGATAATGATATGATAATATGTATTTCTTGCTTGAGTCTATCTTCTAGGGTTTGATTAGAACCTTCAATATGAAGAAAGTAGAATTAAGGCTTCCAACTCCTATTTTATGAAAACTTCTTTTCTATGTATTTATGACAGATGATACTCATCTGAGTTGGAAGTAAAGTAACTATTCTTTGCATCTGTGATGGGGGGTGGGGCGGGGCATGGGGAGGGGATAATCTGATCACTAAAGGGCCTTGTATGCTCTGTGCAACAGACATTAGGTGGTAGACTGAACACTGATCTAGGGTTAGATGGTGCAAAGCCTGCATCCAGGCTCCATAACTTAGTGATGTGCCTCACGTGAGTCTCCAAATCTCTTCATCCCCTATAAAATTCTAACTAACAAGTTATCCTAAGGAGTAAATGAGTTATGTGAGTGAAATCAACTAATAGTACCTCAGAGAGAAGGTGTTCAATTAATGTTTGTTGAAATTCTGAAGCTGCTGCATAATAAAGGTACAATAATTTGCTATATTCCTTTTCCTGAAACATAAGATTGAGAAAACAATACTGCCAAGCAAAGTGTAATGATACCTTTGGAAGAAAGGAACTAAGTTCTGAGTATTCATATTATCACTACCTTGCTACACCTCCATAATCTAAACCTTCTTCTCCTGGAAAAATCACCCACAAACGTCTTCGCAGATCTTGGGGACTGAAGCTCATTATCTAAAAAACAAAGAGTTAAAAAAAAATAGTGAAAGCAGTTATTGAAATACCACCCCATCACTCCAAGGTTTAAAATCTTCTTTACTGTAGGTAATAAAATTCCCCAACATAGTATGGTGTTTGTGGTCTAGTATATATGCCACAGATACAGAAAATACAATAAAGTTTCATAGCATCCTACCTACTATGATATATTCCATATAGTATGTATCTATATTTTTATATACTTAATAAATACATAACTTTTAAAAATGATGCTACTATTGATTTATGAGGTGGGTTTTCTCAATTGCTTAGAATATACAGTAACTGTGAGCATGGGCAGATATTAGGTTCTTTCTTTTTTGGGTCAATACGTTTGGGTTTGTTTCACAGACAAAAGGGTACACGTAATAGCCAATTGGCAAATGAATGGAAATGAAACACGGTGGCTGCAGAAATAAACTAGTTAAATTTGGACACGTTTTGGTGGAAACACACCAATATCTGGAAAACCTACTTAAAATTTTGTTCTTTACTATCGGTTAAAAGGATCATCATATTTGAAGGACAGTATTATTACTGAGCTACAAGGATAGGACATTTCATTTCTTCCTCTGTAAAATGATTTCTTTGCCTAAAATTGGGTCAGTATATCATTGCAATTATTATTACTCTTAGAAAAAAAATCAAAGGGGTATAGAGATGGCAGAGTGAGAAGCTTCAGGGCTCTGTCCCCCAAAAGAATCTTTGAATAATCAGCAAAAACTAGCAGAAATGTCTTTCTCAAAACTCTAGAACACAGAAAAGGATGAGCACTGAATCAAGAAAAAGGCTTCTTAAAAGTGGAAGGATTTTTTCCCAACCCCTCACTGGATATGCATGGAGGTGGCCCACACTCCCAGTATGGATCTCTAGTAGCTATAATAATGCATGTGTACATACTGGCAGCATGTATGTCTGGCCTAATCTGTCTTGTGGTGACCTGAAGGACATGCGCTGCATCAAGTAGGCAGCTCACTGAGCTCTTACAGAACACTGTGGGAGAGCAGTTAAGTGGCTGCCTGGGGCAAGGGATTTCTGGCTGGAAGATATACAGTGCAGTGCTTGGACCATGAGGAAACTGTTTACTAGAGAAGATGGGACATTTGGGAGCATTCCCAAGGCAACATGTGCATGCCCAAGATGAGACACATAGGCAGAAAGGAGTCTATGCTTTGGCCTTGAACTATCCTCTAAACTCAGTGTATGCATAAGCCCTGTGGGAAAGCACTTCAAATGGTCAATCTGCAAAGACTAATAGTGTTTTCTTTTTTTCTTTTTCCTTCTTTTTTTAATGTTAGCTCCTGGCATTCAAGGAATAATGTCATACACAAGGAATAGTGTCATAACACTAGGTGGATATAAGCTTAAGGAACAGACAACTCAGAGTCCAAAACCCTGTGATAACACATTAAAGTATCAAAATGTCCAGGATTCAACAAAAGATTACAAAACAAAGAAACAGAAAGCGATAGCCTAGGCAAAGGAAGAAATTAAAGCATTAGAAATCAACAATGAGGAAGACCAGACCTGGGGCATACCAGAGAAAAGACTTTAAAAAAAAAAAAAAAAAAAGGGTCCTAAATATGCTCAAAGAGCTGAAAAACAAAAAAAAAACAGGACAAAAAAAGTAAAGGAAATCAGGAACACAACAGATGACCACAAGACAGTTATCAATAGAGAGATGGAAATTATGAAAAGGAGCCAAAGACCTGAAGACCAAAGTAACAGAAATTAAAAATTCCCTACAGGGGTTCAACAGAAGATTGAAGCCAGCAGAAGAAGGAATCAGGGAACTTGAAGAATAAGAAAATTGAAATCATGCAGTCTGTGGAGCAAAAAGAAAGAATGAAGAAAACTTAACAGAGCATGAAAAACATGTGCGACACAATCAAGCGTACCAATATGTGCACTGTGGGAATCCTGGAAAAAGAAGAAAGAAAGGGGCAAAGAGAATATCCAAAGAAATAATGGCTGACAATTTCCTAAATTTAACAAAAGCATAACCAAGGTGCTCAAAATGCTCCAAAGAGGAAAAACCCAAAAAGACCCATGTTGTGGCACATTATAATCTATCAGATGCCAAAGAGAAAGAATTTTTAAAGCCTCAAGGGAGAAGGAACATATCACCAATAAGGAAGTCTCAATAAGATTAAGTGCCCATTTCTCACTGGAAATTATGGGGACAAGAAGGCAGTGGGATGACATATTTAAAGTACTGAAAGCAAAAAACTGCCAACCAAGAACTCTATATCTGGCAAAACTGTCTTTTAGAACTAAGAGAGAGATTAAGACATTCCCAGAAAAACAAAAGCTGAGGGAGTGTGTTACCTACACTAGACCAATGGTTCAAGAGATGTTAAAGGGAATTCTGCAAGTTGAAAGGAAAGTGAAAGCACCACAGACAATAGATGGAAACCACATAACAAGGGTAAATATAAATGCCAGTATTACTGTATTGTATTTTTGGTTTTATAACTCCACTTTTTAATTCCTACATGAGCTAAAAGGTAAATGCATAAATGGTAATGAGAAATCAGTGGTGTTGGACTCAATGTATAAAGTTGGGGTTTCAGAGGGTATGGGAACATGGTTTGTGTATATTGCTGGAGTTAAGTTGGCATCAAAGCAAACTTTGATTTTGCTTGTTACAAATCTTTGATTTGAGACTGTTACAGATTTGGGCTATTAAATTTAAGCCCACGGTAACTACAAAGAAAAATCAGAGAATATGTAATCTCACAGAGACAGAAGTTAGAGTTCAGGTTGCCAAGGGTAGGGTCAGAGGGAATGTGGAATTAATGCAAAACGCGTATAAGGTTTCTGTTTGGGAAGACGGGAAAATTTTAGTAAATGAAGGTACTAAGGGTACTAAAACATAGTGAATATGATTAATTCCACTGAATGGTATGTTTGGGAGTGGTTGAGATGGGAAAGTTTATGTTGTATATATGCTTCTAAAATTTGAAAAAAGAACAATAAAAGAGATGACAACTAAAGGCAATAATACATGATCCTGGAAAGGATCTAACAAGGGAGGAGACAAGGATGAAAAGGACATTATTGAGACATAGGGAAAAACTGGAATATAGATTATAAGCTTTGTATCAATGATAAATTTCTTGAACATGATAACTACACTTAAGGTAGATACATAAGTGAATATTCTTGTTCTTAGGAAAAGTAGATGGCAGTATTAAGTGTTCAAGGAGCATGATGTATTCAACCTACACTCAAGTGTTCCAAGAATGATATATAGATGATAGACAGCTAGCTAGATGGATAGGTGTGTGTACAGAAATATGGACTGACAGACTGATGGACAAATAGAATAAAATGACTGATGTGGCAAAATGTTAAAACTGGTGAAGCCGGGTATCTGGGGGGATAGGAGTATGTTGGAGTTCTCTGTTATATAAGTTTGGAATTATTTCAAGATAGAAAGTTAAAAAAAACAGGGCCTGGAGAGGGAGAAGTTCATATAATATCTCTACTTTATGAAGTGATAAGGTTGGAAGCACTCACATTTAAATGTCCAGATTCACATTTATACCTGAAATCTCTCAGATCCCCACAAAACAAATGTGTTACTTTCGTGAATTCACAACTCAAATGAGAAAATCTGAGCTGTAATGAACAACTCAAAGAGAAGGTACCTGCTTATAACAAATATTCTTAAAATACTATAGGCTAGGCATATAGTGATGAAAATGAGAAATGTCCCAAATTTAAAACTATCTTAAATAACTCCCTTTAACAAATGTCTCATATGAAGGGAGGAAAAAAAAAATCCATATTTTTCTCCTGCAATTTCCTCCATAAGCATTTGTGTCATGTTAACAAAAGAAATAGTTACTACTCAGAGCAATTTTATTCAATAGTTATGAAGAAAATCTAATGCTGATTTTACTATCAGATTTATCACCTTTAAAGAAATAAAAAATTTTTTCTTATACTTTTTCCTTCACATTTAATTGATATCTAGAATGACATTTTAAAATAAAATTTTATTGAAGTATATATTCATACATGAACATACATAAACAATAAGTGAATAGTAAAATCTGTGAATTTATAAAACATGCATATCATCATATAAGGCTCCCATGTATCTCCTCACCACCAACACACCTTCTTTGATTGTTGTGAAACATTTGTCACAAACGATGAAAGAGCATCATCAAAATATCACTGTTAACTTTAGCCCATATCTTATATTTGGTGTATTTTTTCCCCTACTCAACCCAATTACTAACACCCTATATTAGTATTATACATATGTTATGGTTCAGGAGAAAACATTCTCATATTTGTCCTGTTAACCATAGTCCATCCTCTACCACTGAATTCCCTGTGTTATACAGTCCCATGCTTTGTAAAATCCATTCATAGTGTACACTCAGTGGCTCTCATTTTCAGAGTTGTGCTGTCTGATGAAACAATTTTAAAATGTTTTCATTACTCCAAAAGGAAAAATCCCATACACCCTTACACCCTGTATTGTTTTCCTTTAGTATTGAAAAATGTCTTCTTCCTATAGCGGTAAAATAAAATTAGTGTTAACTATCATCCACAAGTTACATTAGTTTTAATTTTCGTGTATCCATATTCTTAGCACTTCGTAAAAAAAAGAACTTTTTATATTTATACTATTAACCACAATCTTCATCCCCCTCCGAAATCACTGATATACATACTGTAGATTTTCCTCTAGTTTCAATTGACATTTACTTCCACATACTACCCCTTTCAGCCACAATCACATTTATAACATTAAACAGTGTGTTTAATGTTGAGGAGGTCCCATTTATCTTTTTTTTTTTTCTTTTGTAATAGTGTTTTAGGTGTAAGGTTTAAGAAACTACCTCCTACCATAAGATCTTGAAGATGTTTTCATACATTTTTTTCTAGGAGTTTTATGGTTGTCACTTTTATATTTAGGTTCTTGATCCATTTTGAGTTAATTTTTGTATAAGGTGTGAGATAGGGGTCCCCTTTCTTTCTTTTGGATATGGATATCTAGTTATTCCAGTACCATCTGCTGAATAGACTGTTCTGGCTCAGCTGGGTGGCGTTAACAGTTTTGACAAAAATCAATTGACCATAGATGTTCGGTTTTATTGGTCATTTTTTAGGCCAGTACCATGTTATTGTTTTTTTCACCACTGTAGCTAAGTAAGATGCTTTAAAGTCAGGAAGTGAGAGTCCTTCAACTTCGTTCTTTTTTAAGACATTTTTGGCTATTCAGGGCCCCTTACCCTTCCAAATAAATTTAATTGGTTTTTCCATTTCTGCAAAAAGGGCTGTTGGGATTTTTATTGGGATTGCATTGAATCTAAAAATCAGTTTGAGCATAAATAACATCTTAATGATATTTAGTCTTCCAGTCCATGAACATGGAATGTCTTTCCACTTATTTATATCTTCGATTTTAGTAATGTTTTGTAGTTTTCTGAATACAGGTCCTTGGTTAAGTTTATTACCAAATACTTGATTGTTTTAGTTGCTATTATAAATGGAATTTTTTTTTCTGATTTACTCCTCAGATTGCTTATCAGTACTACTGATAAGATTTTTGTGTATTAATCTTGTATCCCACCACTTTGCTGAACTCTTCTGTTAGTCCTAGCAACTTTCTTGTGGATTTTTCAGGATTTTCTAGATATAGGTTCATAACATTAGTGAACAGCAGAAAATTTACTTTTTCCTTTCCTATTTGGGTGCCTTATTTCTTAATCTAGCCTAACTGGTCTAGCTAGAACTTCTAGCACAATATTGAATTACAGGGGCGACAGTGGGCATCCTTCTCTTGTTCTTGATCTTAGCGGGAAAGCTTTCAGTCTTTCACCACTGAGTATAATGCTAGCAGGAGGATTTTCATATATTCAGTTTACCATATTGAGAAAGCTTCCTTCTATTTCCATATTTTGGAGTGTTATTATGAAGAAAGGATGCTGCATTTTATCAAATGCCTTTTCTGCATCAATGGAGAAGATCATGTGATTTTTCTCTTTCAATTTATTAATGTGGTTTATTACACTAACTGATTTTCTTGTGTTTAATCACCCCTGCATACCTGGGATAAACCCACTTGATCATGGTGTATACTTATTTTAATGTGCTTTGGATTTGGTTTGCAAGTACTCTGTTGAGGATTTTGCACCTATAGTCACTGGAGGTACTGGTCTGTCATTTTCTTTTTTCATAGTTATCTTTATCTGGTTTTGGTATTAGGGTGATGTTGGCTTCATAGAATGAGTTTGGTAGTGTTCTTTCCTGTTCAATTTTCATGAAGAGCTTGAGCAAGACTGGTATTAGATCTTCTTTGAATGACTGGTAGAATTCACCTGAGAAGCCACTTGGTCCTGGGCCGTTCATCTTTGGGAGGTTTTGATGACTGTTTCAATCTCTTCACTTGTGATTGGTTTGTCACGATCTTCTGTTTCTTCTAGGGTCACTGTAGATGTTTTGTGTGTTTCAGGAATTTGTCCATCTTGTCTACATTGTCTAGTTTTTTGACATACAGTTGTTTATAGTATCTTATTAGGAACTCTAATATTTCTGCAGGATCAGGGTTAATGTTCCCCCTTCTCAATTCTGATTTTATTTATTTGCATCTTCTCTTTTTTTTTCTTTGTCAGTCTAGCTAAGGGTTTATAAATTTTGTTGATCTCAAAGAACCAACTTTTTTGGTTTTGTTAATTCTATTGTTTTATTGTTCTTGATTTCATTTATTTCTGCTCTAATCTTTCTTTCTTTCCTTCGGCTTGGTTTGGGATTAGTTTGTTCTTCTTCTAGTTCCTCCTGGTGTACAGTTAGATATTCAATTCTAGCTCTTCTTTTTTAATGTAAGAATTGAGGGGTATAAATTTCCCTCTCATCACTGCCTTTGCTGCATCCCCTAAGTTTTGATATGTTGTGTTCTTGTTTTCATTTGTCTCAAGATATTTACTGAATTTTCTTGCAATTTGTTCTTTCAGCCTCTAATTACTTAAGACTGTGTTGTTTAATCTCCATATATTTATTAATGTCCGCTTTTTCCACCCATTACTGATTTCCAGCTTCATTCTGTTATGGTTAGAGAAAGTGTTTTGTATAATTTCAATCTTTTAAAATTTATTGAGTCTTGTCTTGTGACCCACTGTATGGTCTATCCTGGAGAAGGATCCATGAGTGCTGGAAAAGAATGTATATCCTGCTGTTTTGGGTACAATGCTCTAAAAATATGTTAGGTCTAGTTCATCCATTATATTATTCAAGCTCTTTCTTTCTTTATCCTCTGACCAGATGTTCTATCCAGTACTGAAAGTGGTATATTGAAGTCTCCAACTATTATCATAGAGACACCTTGTGATGGTTAGGCTAATGTGTCAACTTGGCCAGGTAATTGTGTCCAGGTGTTAGTCCAGCAAGCACTGGGATAATTGTAATACAAGAGCATTTATGGACTTTGATCACCAGTGAGTTTACTGCATGGGTGGCTGATTACATCTGCATCAATCAAGGAGATTGCATCAGCAATGGGTGACGCTTTTATCCAATCAGTTGAATGCCTTAAAAGGGGAAGTCATTTCAACATTCAGAGAAAATTTCCCAGCTCGTCTTTGGACAGCCAATTTCTCTCAGAAACTCATCAATGAACTTTCACTGGATTTTCATCTGAGCCCCTGGTTTGCAGCCTGCCTGCTGTTTGTCTTTTTACCCTTGCTAAAAATCATTTCTACACTCTTCTCCAAGTCTCTTGACCTTGTTTTTTCCTTTCAGGCTGCAGCACTCCCTCTAGTATCTCTTGTAATTTTGGTCTTTTTGGTAACATATTTTCTCAGTTTTTGTTTGTCTGTGAAGACTTTAAACTCATCCTTTTTTTTTTTTGAGGTACCGGGGGCCAGGGAAGCCGGCACTCAACCACTAAACCACATTGGCTGCCCTGAGTTAGTTTTTACAATTATTTTTGCTTGTTGTTTGTTTTCATTTTCCTTAGGAGGCACAGGGAACTGAACCCGGGACCTCCCATTTGGGAAGCAGGCGCTTTAACCACTTGAGCCACATCCACTTCCCCTCATTTTAGAAGACAGTTTTGCTGGATACAGAATTCTTGGCTGGCAGTTTTTCTCTTTCAGTACCTTAAATACATCATAACATTGTCTTCTCACCTCCATGTTTTCTGATGAGAGGTCAGCACTTAATCTTATTCAGCTTCCCTTGTATGTGATGCTTTTCTTTTCTTTTGCTGCTTTCAGAATCCTCTATTTCTGATATTTGTCATTCTGAATAGTAGGTGTCTCGGTGTAGGTCTATTTGGATTTATTCTGTTTGGGGTGTGTTGTCCTTCTTGGATTTTGATATTTATGTCTTTCATAAGGGGTGGGAAGTTTTCAGTCATTATTTCCTCAAATATTCTTTCTGCCCCTTTTCCATTCTCTTCCCCTTCGGGGACACCGATAACAAGTATGTTTGTGTATTTTGTGTTGTCATTCAATTTCCTGAGACCCTGGTTCCATTTTTCCCCATTCTTTTTACTTTCTGTTTTCCTATCTTTTCCAGTACAGATGTTCTATTCTCAATATCACTATTCTGTCTTTGATCAATTCAAATCTGCTGCTATGGGCCCTCTAATGTATTTTTAATTTCATCTATTATGTCTTTTAATCCCCTAAAGCTCTGTTACTTTTCTTTGCTGCCTTTCAATTGTTCTTTATGTTCCTCCAGTGTCTTCTTAATACAGTATCCTTTATCTCTTTAGTCATATTTTCCTTCAATTCTCTGAATTGATTTAGGATATTTTTGTGATTATCATTAATCAGTTTTTTAAATAGTGTGCCTCATCAGGATATTTGGTTTGTTCCTTTGGCTGGGCCATCTCTTCCTGTTTCCTAGCATGGCTTGTAATTTTTTGCTGATGTCTAAACATCTGAGTATGTTGATGAATTTACACTGAAGGCCAATTTCTCTCTCTTGCCTAGAGTTTTGTTTTTCTTTTTTCCACAGCTCTTCTTTGGTTTTTTGGTTCAACTTATTCTAAGTTTTTGAAATTGCCCACCTTAAGTTATCAAAATACAGGCAGGGATTCACTAACGGGACTCAGATTTTCTCCCAGGAGTTTGGGTTAAGAGAACTAAAAGTTTCCTAGCTGGCCAGCAGATGGCACTTATGGGTGAACCTTTCCACTGAGGTGTTTCTTTCAACCTCTGCTTGTCTGTGCTTCTGGTCTGGCCAGAGCCAAGATTCAAAGTGGGCTCTGCTGGCCAAATTCACTGAAGAGAAACCACTCCCCTCTCTCTTCCATATCCTCCCTTTTCCCAGGGAGGAGGACATCTGTTCCCCCTCTCAATCAGCTCCACTGGGCCATGAGTTTTATCCAGGCTGCATGCCTTGAGGGTGGGGGATGGGTGCCCTTCACGGCACCACAGGGGTTTAATAAACTACGATTGTAATTTTGGGTTCTTCTTCTCTCCGTCCATTGCCTTTCTGGGGATTTCACAGCACTGTCCTTGCCTTTTTTTTAAAGATTTATTTATTTTATTTTATTTATCCCCCCCTTGGTGCTTGTGCTGCTGTGTCCATTCGCTGCGTGTCTTCTCTGCGTCTGCTTATCTCCCCCTAGCTGTGAGGTCTTGCCGCATCAGCCCACGGCGCCGCGCGAGCCGGCCTGCCCTCACAAGGAGGCGCCGGGAAGCGAACCTGGGGCCTCTCATATGGTAAACGGGTGCTCTATCCATTGCGCCACACCCGCTTCCTGCCGTGAGGTTGCTGCATCAGCCCACCACACCGCTCAGGCCGGCCGGCGTGCCCTCACAAGGAGGCCTCGGGACGCGAACCCGGGCCTCCCATATGGTAAACGGGGGCTCTATCCACTGAGCCACACCCGCTTCCCTGTCCTTGCCTTTTGACCCCCAAAGCAGGTCCCTCAAACAGCTTTTGGCCCTTTCTCAAATTTTTTGTGAGAAAGCTGAGCCTTGCCTGCCTATTCTGATGCCATCTTCCCAGAACCTCTACCATGACATTTTAAAACCACAGTTTTCGCACCATCTGTCTTTTCTGCAAAAGCCTTTAGGTTTTAAAAAAGTCAAAAGACAAAGGGCCAGTTTAATCATGTTTTGCATCTTTTCAGCACTGCTACCAGTAATTGGCCCACCAGAAACATACTACTGAGTAACTAAAGGGTGACTGTGAATATAAAAAATAGAAATGGGCAAGGACTGGGATGGAGAATGACTTTGGAGACTTACATAAGATCAAGAGAATGACTCATAATTCTCTAAATGGCCTCAGTAGGGGTCCAACTGCCAATAAAAAGCTGTCTATTCCTACTTAGTAGGATGCCAACCAACTTTTCAATGTTAATAATTGAGTTTCCATTAGGAAATGAACATAACCATTTCTGAAAGCGAGAAGCCAGCTACTGTCAACTCTCCCAGATAATCTCATTCCCTTTTGCATTGAGGTGGCACTTCTTGAAGCTGTAGCTACCACAATATTATAGGGGCTAGATAATAATCACTTTCATACCTGGCCATAAAGCAAGTACTAACTATTACACGGCTAGATGTTTTCATTGTAAAACATTTTTTCACTGATCATTTTAATCTTCCCTATAACAAGATCGCTTAATATTTAATTGCCATTGTATCTATAAATTAGAAGTAAATAGTAAATTAACTCAGGTTCTGAGGACAACTGTAAAAATTAGTTGACTACTTCTGAAAACCTACATTTATTTTTTTCAGGTGTCATCAATGACCCAATTTCTTCCCTATATTAAAATTTAAAAAAAATTATACAAGTAACATTTGCTTATACAAAATGTAATACAGAAGTGTAAAAACATAGCCTTTCCCTTTCTTTCCTTTCTTCCCACCCAACAATTTTTGAATAGATATTTCCAGACTTTAGTCCATTAAGAACCAATTATTTTCTTAATTGGATATCTATTGCAAATACTTAGCTTAGGAATGGAAACTTGAAACACACTAATCACTTTGAATTACTGACATTTCAAAAGCATAAATCACACACAAAATTGTTTACATGTCTCAAATGTTAAGCACTAAGGGAGGTGGCAGTGAAATTAAACTTAAAAAATGAAGGAATCCAATAACAGGAATTTCAAACTGTTCATATTAATGTGCCAGCACCAGAAGGTAGCCCTGGGCTGGCAGCCAGAGGACAAACTTGACTGAATGAAACATTACCTGCTGAAAGGAGTCTTCAAACAATGTTTTTCTTGTTACTGCAATCTTTATGTGCTGTGGCATGGCCAGTTGCTGAAATACAAGAATGACTTAAGTCAACTCTGCATTAAAATGGCCTATCAAAAAACTAAAAGGAGTAAGTTTTATTTACCTTTATCTTTGCATTCAGAAACAAGTAGACTATAAATGTGAATTTGTATTCAATAATATTAACCAGGATGTATTTGGGAACATTAATAGTAATTATAGATGATTATTTAATAAGTATATGAAAACAGAAGATAACAAGGACTTAGATGCAGAAGTGCTTACTTATTAAAATGGGTCAAATAAAACTTTACTTAATTTATTTTCAAAAGGCTAACTCAGATTCTTCTTACTTGTATGAGCCCAGTTAATTATAAGAGCTTGAAGTTTAAAAATAGTCGTCACAATAATATTTTGACTAGGACATTTATTTTATTTAGAACCCATAGAGAAACTTAATTCAGTAAATACTTACACATTACAAATAGTTGATCACATCTGGGAAAAATATTCTCAATATAACCTCATATATATTTATCAAAGTGCTACTAATCATTTATATCAAATGGTGAGTTATAAAGGGGCTAGAACCAATTTCTACATCACAAAATGTTTTAATTTATTTGGGAAGGTTTTTGCAATCAGTAAGTAACAGGTACTGCAGAAAGAGTAAAAACGTTTTCTTATTCAAATGACTTCAAATTTAGTCTCCTACAAATTCTTACTAAGTCTATTTCTTTGCCCTAATAACAGGGGAAACAGATTCCCATGCTTCCTTTTTACATGTATTTTTTTTAATGGGTTAACTATTTTCACCATTATTGTGTAACATAAGAAACATAACATAGTAAGGGAGTAAAGAAATCCAGTCCCAATACTAACCTGACACCAGAAGCGGAAATACTGAACCTTTGCCTTGAAGTCCCGAACATAGGCTATCTGAGGTCTGTTGTCTCTGAGGAAGAACAATGATTAGAATGACAAACGTAGCTGTGTTTGTAAGAGATAATATAGCAGACACCAAAAAAACCTCATTCCCTTCAGTACTCAATCAAATACAAAAATATCTTAGTGAAGTATACCCCTAACACAATCTTCTTTTTTAAAAAAAATATTTCCCTATGATTATTTCTGAGAGACAGAATTTTGATTTTGTTAAAACCACTGTTGTGGGATTTTCTGTTATATACAGCCAAATCTAATACTAACTAGTTAGCCTGCAGGGCTAGCTAAAGTTTCTGGCTGAGAACACTTTCTACCCCTATATCTATTCTCTGTCTTTAAACCCGACTCCTTGACATTTAACTAGGCAGATTGCCACCTAGGATAAAGACTACATTTCCTGGTGTAGCGGTGTGACTGAATGCTAAGTAACGACCTGAAGGAAACTAGGAAGGCTCTTTAAAGAGAGCTGAGATAGGTGGAAAGGGATTTGATACTTGTTGTTGGTGCCAATTTGTCCTTCCTCCATATTCCAGCCTGGAATATGATTATGATAGTTAAAGACTCAGCACCTATCACAGACCATGATGTGATCATGAAAGCCAGGCCATGCTACTGGATGCTAGAACAGAAAGAAAGGCGCCTAGAGCACTGATAACACCATGAAGCTTCCAAGGCAGCCATGGACTTCATACTTCCACACTACTTGCATTTTCATCTGGGCTACTTTTGATTTCATTTTCTAATTGTTTATTGCTAAAACATAGAAATATATTTGATTTTTGAATATTGACTTTGTATCTTGTGACAGTGTTAAATTCACTTATTAGTTCTAGTAGATTTTTGTAGAGTTCTTAGGATTTTCCATATATACAATCATGTTATCAGAGAAAATAGACAGTTTTACTTATTTATTTCTTTCCAATTTATATACCTTTTAGATATTTTTCTTGTCTTACTGCACTGGCTAGGACTGCCAACATGATGTTGAAAAGAAGTAGTAACAGCAGATATCCTTGCCTTATTCTCAATTTTATGGGGTATTTCATCATTAAATGTGATGTTGGTTGTAGCTTTTTTATAAATTCCTTTCTCAGGTAAGAAAGTTTCCAAGTTAGTTGAGTTGGTGGCATATTTTGTCAAATGCTTTTCCTGAAATGATCATGTGACTTTTCTCCTTTAATCTGTAATGTGGTGAATTACATTAATTGATTTTTAGATGTTAAACCAACTTTGCATTCCTGGGATAAACCCCATGATCATAGTGTAGTATTCTAATTTGCTATTTTTTTTTTTTTAAGAATTTCTATACCTATGTTCATAGAAATATTACTCCATAATTTTCTTATACTGTTCTTTTTCTGATTTTGTTATCGGGGTTATAGTAGATTCAATGTGCTGGGAAATGTACCCAACTCTTCTATTTTATGAAAGTTTGAATAGGAATGATTTTTTATTACTTATAAGTTTGACAAAATTTATCAGTGAAGCCATTGAAATCAGAATTTTTTTAATGGGAAGTTGTAAAATATGATTCAACTTCTACTGGATATAGGGCTATTTAGATTTACTTTCTTTTCTTCTGTCCATTTTGCCAACTTGTGTCTTTCAAGGTATCTGTCCATTTGATCTAAGTTGCCAAATGTATTGGCGTAAAGTTGTTGAAAATATCCCCTCAAATACCCCCTCATTATCCTTTTAATGTTTGTAGGATCTGCATTGTTGTCCCTCTCTCATTTTGATATTGGTAATTTGTGTTTTCTCTTTTTTCCTCTATTAGGTTTATTAGGGGTTTATCAATATTATTAATCTGTTCAAACAACCAACTTCTATCTTTGAATTTTTTGTTATTTTAAATTTCACTGAGTTGTACTTTTATTTTTGTTATTTCCTTTCTTCTACTTACCCTGGGTTTAATTAGCTCTTCTTTTTCTAGCTTTATAAGGTGGAAGCAGAGATCATTGATTTTGCACCTTATTTTCTAATCCAGTCCTTTAAAAAGCAATAAATTTTCCTCTAGGGACTATTTTCACTACATCCCACAAATTGTGATATACTGCATTTTATCATTTAGTACAAAATATTTCCTAATTTCTCTTGTGACTTCTTCTTTGACTCATGGATTATTTAGTAGTGTACCATGGAAGTCCCACTGGACTATTTTTACATCTTGGAGAGAAATATACCTCTATCTTGTATAAACCACTACTATTATAGGGTTTTCTGTTATATGTACCCAAATTTAATTGGAACTAATATGGAATGATAAAACAGTTTCTATTTAAAATTTATTTCCATATCTCAATCACCTCTATATTTTCATTAATACCTGATTTCCCAATTTCTCCTTTAAACATGAAAGTTTGTAATGTGCAGAAAAAATAAAAGTTAAAACCCTATAAAAAATAAAGTTGACCTCTAATATAAACCATGGATTACAGTGAATAGTACAACTCTAGTAATATTCTTTCATCAATTTTAACAAATGTAGCACACTAATGCATAGTGTTAACTTAACTAGAATAAGCAAACTCAGAGTCAGAATCTAGAATCTAGGTTACCAGAGGCTGGGGTGGGAGTGGGGAATAGGGCATTAATGCTTAAATTGTACAATTTCTATTTGGGTTGATTCGTAAAATTTTGGTAATGGATGGTGGTGATGGTAGCACAATATTGTGAATATAATTAACAGCACTGAATTATATATCTGAATGTGGTTAAAAGGTAAAATTTTAGATTGTATATATGTTACTAGAATTAAAAAAACAAAACAAAACAAAACAAAGGATTGTACAAGACAAATAGTGAACTCTATTATAAACGATGGACTATAGTTAATAGTACAATTATAAAAATTTTAAAAAGTTTACCATATTAATGCAAGGTGTTAATAAATAGGGTGGCATAGGGGAAGTCTATTTTATGCATGATTTTTCTGTAAAACTACAACTTCTCTAATAAAAATTATATATATATATATAAAATAAAGAAACACAATGAGTATACCATCTCACATCTATCACTAGAATGGCTATTATTTTAAAAACAGAAAATTGAAGTGCTGGCAAGGATGTGGAGAAATACAATCCGATCCCTCATACATTGTTGGTAGCAATGTAAAACGGTGCAGCTGCTATGGAAAAAGTTACTATTTCCTTAGAAAGTTAAATATAGAACTACCTTATGACCAGGCTGTCCCACTTTTAGGTATTTATACTCCCAAAGAATTGAAAACAAAGACTCAAAACAGATTTTATACACCAATGTTTATAGCAGCATTATTTCCAGTAGCCAAAAGGTAGAAAGAACCCAAATGTCCATCAACAGATGAATGGATAAACAAAATGTGGTATACACATACAATGGAGTATTACCCATTCTTAAAAAGGAATGAAGTCCTGATACTTGCCACCACATAGATGAGCTTTGAAGACATTCTGCTGAGTGAAATAAGTCAGACAAAAACTGACAGATATATGATTTTACTTATATGAAAGAAAGAGCTAGAACAGGCATAAGAGTATAGACAGAAGGTAAAATACAGGTGGGGGAAGGAAATAGGAAGTTAATGTGTAATGGGTGTTAGGTTTCAGTTTGGGAGGGTAGGAAAGTTTTGGTAATGGATGGTAGTGAGGGTAGCACAACACTGTGAATGTGATTAATCCCACTGAATGTTATGCTTGGGAGGTGTTGAGATTGGAAAGTTTATGTTGTTTATATGTTTCTACAATATTAAAAAAAAAAAAAAGAGCAACTAAAGAGACAATG
>JAQZBX010013307.1:0-40025 GCA_029593785.1 Cabassous unicinctus | reverse complement strand
CAGAAAAACTACAATTAGATAACTTAAAAAAGACAAAGTGTGATTACAACTGAAAATAATATGTATGCATATAAAAATATTACAAGTCAATTTTAAAAAGAGCAGCTATTGAGACAACAGGGACTGCAGTTTGGAATCATTTTTATTTTAAATTGCTTTTTTGTTCTCAAAGTGTTTTAAAACCATACAAAATTAAGAAAAAAGAAGAAAATAGATCATTCGTCTCTTCCTTGAGGCCATTCTAATCTTTGCTGCTATTGCTATTTATTCACTTGATACCAAAAGACAGATAGCTTAGCCCTTCAGATCCTTTTTTCTTCTTTCTCATAACCCCACTTCATTCATTTACTCATTCACTCATGCACTCATTTTTTGAAAAGGTATTACAACACTAATATACACACACACACACACACACACACACACACATATAAACATATACATAAATATATAAAAGCCTATTATGATGTCCCTTTCCCATTCCCATCCTCCCTCCACAAATAAACACTTTAGTTGGGTTCTTATATATCATTTCAGCTACCTATTTTTGCAAATATAAGCAAATACAAATATATATTCTTATTCTACTATTCTTTCTCAAGACAAAAAGCAGCATACTATACATACTATTCCATAACGTTCCTTTTTAAAAATTTGCAATATACCTTAGAGCTCTTCTACATCAGTAGGCAGATCTTCCTCATTCCTTTTCATATATATATATAAAACTGCACAGTATTCCATTGTGTGGATGTACCACAGAGTTCACTTAACCAGTTCCCTGTTGACAGACACTATCTTGCTATTTCAAACAATAGTGCCAAGCATCACCACGTACATACATCAAGTCTGTTTCTGAAGGTACCTTTGATGGCGCCCCTGAAGAGGTTCAGGATATTAGATTACCACAAGGTCACAATATCCACTAGCCTAAGAAGTTGGCTCCTTTTCTGTTCTCATTTCTAATTATATACAGCAATATGGAGCAAAAGACTTACAAATTTCTTGGACCAAGAAATTGTATTCCTAGGGGATTTATCTTATAAAAATTAAGCAACTAAACAGAATACCCAAGATGAACCCATTTCTATAAAAAATGCATATATATATATATAGGCACACATGAATATGCATAGAAAGTATTAAAATACCCATTGAAATGTTAACTATTGTATCAGTGTGGTGGATATATGGAGTGCTTTGTATTTTTTTTTCCTTTAAGTATATATCAGTGTCATATGTATACTGGCATATCAGTAAACATACTATTTCTGTAATATAACATTAAAAACTGAACATAAAATTCAACTCAATTAAATTGGATATATTCCTTCAATCCTTCAGTCTGTCTTATATTTGTATATTGCTTCAGAGTCCACAAAGTTTTATGTTTTTCTTCTAGTTACTGCTACATCAAAAATAATTTACCTTAAATAAGACATTCTTCCGTCATTCACAAAGTATTTTTACGTGCATCATTTAATTCTTACAGTAATCCTATGTATTTTCATTTTATCAAAATGGAAAAGGAAGCAACAGACAGGTAGTTCTGTCCAATGTCATATAAAGAGAAAGCTGGCAGTGACAAATTTCAAACCTAGATTATCTGACTTCAATTGTAGTGTGCTATAAAAAACTGATCATTATTTCCTTCAATTTTAACAACACCTCAGGAATTAAACACATAACCAGAATTTGACAGCTTTATGAATTATGATTACACATTATAAAGGCTCAATACCAAATGCTCATAAAATCAGATCTTAATGAAAGGAGAGTGTTGACACAGAATCCCCAAAACTCGAGTCAGAACAGGATGTGGATTTTAAGCCTGCTCCTAAATATCAGAAACTGGCAAAATATACGTCTGATATGACCTAAAATACATGCATAATAGAAGTGCCAGCCTCTCAAGCCAGAAGATTCTCACTTTCAAGATGACCTTGGCCTTTGCCACCAGCACTATTTGATTAATATCCAAATATTAATAAGCTGCACTTGTCAAGGTGGGTGAAGATAATTTTTTTACGTTTGAGATTTACAGAACACCCACAACAAACATAGCAAAAAACAAAACAGATAATTCTGAAGTATTTCTTACCACAAAAATATTTTTTAAAAAGTCTCTACTTTCAGTCTAGTAGTGAACTCCTTCCTCTTCACCCACCAAAGTCTAGTTCCAAATATCATCTCATCTGCGAAATCCTCCCCTAGTGCTCCAGATACTAATTAATTACTCCTTTCTCCTGGTTTGGAGAGGATTTTATTCATATCGCTATTACCTCACTTATCTCAACATAAATTAGTGTTCATTTACCTGTCTCACTTGCTAGCTTGTAAGCTCCTTGAGAATAAGTTTGATTACATTTTCAGCACCTTGAACAGTGTGGGACACAGGATTTTGAAGGAGGAGGAGCTCGAAAGGCTTTCAAGGGAGGGCAACAGCACCTGCAGAGTCCCAGAGGAGTGAAAAACCAGAAACAGCATTTCAGGAAGTCTAGAGCAGTGAGAGGTGAGCTGGAGCGCCAGCAAAAGCCAGACTAAAAAGGGCCACCCTGCACCTTGTGCCCTGCAGACCACCACAAAGCCTCTCCCTCTGGGCTGAGTTCCTGGCTTACAGGTCTTTCTTCCACTAAACTGTGAGCTCTTAAAGGCAACTCTAGGAAGAAATCCTAGCTACAGTCCTCTACATTCGCAAAGGAGCAACTGAGTGATTACTAAGCACAAATACACTTACAAAAACTATACAAAAACAACTTTGGTTTTCAGCAACCCTTATACTAACTCACAATAGTAACTGATTCACAGGTTTGCAATTTGTCCAGAACTTTTCTTTGATGACTGCTAATAATTCTGTCATAAATGCTTTGTATTGCTCTGGACATCTGGGCATTTGCTAGAACAGTTTCTAAAATCTTCCTCTTTTTAGTGTGATTTATTAACATGGTTCAAACATATGGTCCATCAGACAATGCTGCCACCTCAAAGTAAAGGTTCCTTTTAATCCACTCTACTCGACTTATTTCTCTATTCACAATACAGTCTTAACATAGTAAAATACAAGGAAGCATATTGATATATATGTTATAGATAAGAGCAGAAAATAAAAAAATTTTCAGAAAATTTGCAAACTCTTGGAGGCCAAAAAAGACTGGATATGATGTTAAGTTCCCTGCTTATATTCTGCAACTGAAAACTAGGGGAAACAATTTCAATTTATGTAAAGTCATGAAACTAAGTACTGTTATCTACACACACACATGCACACACACATGCATGCACGCACATTCATACACACCAAGGCCATCAGGCTTATTCCAACATTTCAATTTCCTCCTTCCCCCAAACCAAAATCTCCTGGTCCACTACCTAAATTAGTATTTCCAAACCTCTAAAATCTCAATCAAAACTAAGTGTGGTGAGTTAGTCTCTCCCCGAAAAATTCTTAGCATAATTTTATTTAGATTCAACAAAGTTTGCATTATTCTCTAGAAACATATGGTTTGAAACACTATTAAAAACAAAATTGAGAAAAATAAAAAGAGAACAAAAAAAAAATAGAAAAATAGAACAAAACAAACAAACAAACAAAAAAAAACCCAAATTGCCAGACTATGAAGGTGAATACAGGTTTTCTGTGAACAGACAGTAGGGACAGTATTTATAAACAGTTGAATATTGTATTTTCTACAGTTGGGTGTGATCCCATTGTGCTATAGAGCCAAAGTATGTTCTATATTTTATAACAAACCAGGGTGGCCAGGCCCTCACTTTTACTGCACGTTCTTAGATATGCCAGTGAAGCTGTTTAAAGTATAACCCAATTCCACGTACTTGAAAAAAAAATATATTAAAACTCTTCTCACTTTTATTTCCAGAATTACTACCAAAAGAACTGTATTAGGACAAAGATCCTAGAGAGGACAAAATGATCAAATGCCATCTTAAAGAAGGCAAGAATAGTTTACCATTAACAAAACCGATTAAAGTTCCCAGGCTTGCCAAGCTCCCTGTACTGTAGATTGCGCTCACCTTCCAGCTGCCTGCAAGAGGCATGTGGAAAATGTTAGTTTCCGAGAGAGATGAGAGTGAAATTTAGGGGGTGGGAGGGTGAAGGGCTCTCGTGCGGAGGGGAAGGCAGAGAAGTGGGCAAGGTCCCGCATTCAAATTAGCTCTCAAGACTGGGGGCCGAAGGAAAGGGAGAGGTGGAGTGGGCATGGGGCCCGCAGACAGCGCGTGTGTGTGTGTGGGGGGGGGGTCCTGCCGAGTGGGGGAGGGGCAAGAAGGCGCACCCACCCCCTTCCAGCTCCCGGGCCGGGGTGCGGCGCTGGGCTGGCGAGGGGAAAGCCAGAGGAGCCAGCCCGAGGGCTCAAACGGGAGCTGAGGGGGTTCAGAGAAGTTGGGGGGACGGCGCTCCTGTGAGGGGAAGGAGTCTCCGAGCGGTAGAGGGGATCCCAGCGGACGCCCTTTCCGCCGATGGCCGCGACCCGGGGCCTCGCCGGCTCCCCTCCCCACTGGGGTTCGGAAAGCGAGGCTCAGGGCGCCCCCAGAGCCCGGACAGCCGCGCTCCCCGAGGGTCCCTTCCGCGGCAGCCCGGCGCGCGAGCCCACCTGAGCTAACCAGAAGCCCCTCCTCCAGACCGTACGCCGCCACTCCTCCGAGAGCCTCAGCCGTAGCAGCAGAGGAGACAGTCGCCAGAACGGTGTCGGCCTTGGACACCAAATCGCGAGCCACAGCACGGGAGAAGCGCCGCTACCACCCGCCAGGTTACCTCTCACTGCACACTGGCTCCTCACCCCGCCCCCGAACCCAAGCCATTGGTTGCCGGGCACCGCCCCATTCGTCTATTGGGCCGAAGAGGGTGCCGCTCAGTCACCTAGAAGGGCATATGTGGTGTTTATTGGTCTAAATGTGAAGCCGTTCCCGCCCACCCCTTCAGAAATTCCAGCTTCTGATTGGCCTTAACGACTGTCTTTTCTCCACCTTCGTTCATTTTCTCCGGTGGAGCGCCTCCTTGCGGGACACACCGGCTCTGATTGGCTGAAAGGACGCTACACTAGTCCGGGATAGGCATCGGGCCAAGGAGGCGTCCGGCCCCCACGTGGGGGAGGAGCCCGAAGGCGCAGCACCCCTGGGTTTGTTTACACAGGCTCTTGCTATCGCTTCCTTCCATTGGCTAAGCCGGGAGCCACTCCCACCGGGTTGCGCCACTCAGTCTAGCGAGGAGCGGGGGTGGGGGCCTCAGTGGGATTTCCCTTGCTGTCAATTACCTAGGGAGGCGCTTAGAGCCACCTGGCGCTGAGCACCCGAGCGAGAGATCCGCGAGCCCGAGTCCTAGACCCGCTGGAAGGATGCCGAGGGACTCTTCCACATTTTCGCAAACAAGCCTGATTTCTTGAGTGCTTTTAGAAAGTAAAATCTTATTTTCCGCTTGAATTTCTCTCCGGTTTTCGCCTGCGTCCTACCCTGGCTTTGGTCAAGGTCCCCTCCCTCTTTTCCATTCCTTTCAGCCATCTGGACTAGGGATTATTTTATCAGTCATGTGCTCTAGAATTTCAACCTTTCTTGAGTCCCTGTCTCTTCACCTGTAAATAAGGTGAAACAATAGTACCGGACTCTTAGAAAGGTGCTTGGGAAAGTCTAAGTGCTCAATAAAGATGAATTAGTATTGCTAAGGGTGTGAGGGCCGGACAGGGGAGAAAAGAAATAGGCGTATAGTGGGAGAAATTATATGATGTCCTTGTTCAATGGTAGAGAAACACAATGACTAAAGAAGTCTGAGGAGCATGTTGTTTCTGCGATTGAAGCTGTAGTGAAAAACTTCTGTGAAACTTCAAGGTGTGAATCTTGAGCAGAAGCAGGTGGGACTCTAAAGGGGAAGGCCTTTCAGGAGCCTTTCAAGACAGGAAAACAGCATAACCCAAAGTGTGGAAGAAGAAATGAGCAAGGTGGGTTTGATAGGTAGCACATAAAAGCTGTTATAACAGCTCCTGGTAAATGCTTAATAAATATTAGTTTACTGCTATTATTATCATGATTACCATGAGTAGATTGATCTGGCGGGGGTGGGGGGGGGCGAAGGATGGCACAGGAATGTAGCGGGCCTTACCTGTTAGGCTTTGAATTTTATCCTTTAGGAAGTGGGAATTTCTTTATTGAAATCTATACTTTATAGATCTTTGTCTCATCCATTCCCCATGCTGACTGTATATATGGCACAAAGTAGAGGCTTAGTAAATTATTGCAGAATGAGTAAATAAATGATAAAAATGAGGAAAAGAATTAAATAAATCCAGACTAAATGAATTTGGTTATCCAATCATGCAAGAAATATTATTGAGCACCTATTCTGATGTCCCATGCTCTGAAGTAAGCTCTGGGGAATATGGTTGTGACTAAGACAATGAAGAAACACCAGTGGGGTTTACGCTCTAGTGGGGAGACTGACAGTAAGCAATTAACCAATAGATAATAAATTGTATGTTGTAACTAAGTGTTATAAAGCAGAATAAGGCAGCGTTGATAAATAGTTGGGAAAATGGCTATATTAGGTAGAACTGTTAGTTTAAGACTGTCTGAGGAAGGAGCATTTGAGCAGAGACGAATAATGTGAAAAATGCAGAGTGGGAACAGAGCTGGGAAGTAGGGTCACTACATTGCACACCTCTAGAGTCACTATTCACATTGCTTATGTATTTTGAAGCTGTATTATTAGGTATATATCCATTTAGGATTGCCCACTCTAGTTTAAAGCTTCATCTCATTAGGTAATTTAAATGGTCCCTACATATTTAAAATATGTTTACTTGTCTGTTAATTTCATCATCTCTGGTATTTTGGGGTTTGTTTCTCTTAATTTATTTTCTTTCCCTGATTATAGAGCATCTTTTCCTTCCTTGTATGCCTGGTAATTTTTGAATGTATGCTAGATTTTATCTTGTTGGTTGATGGATTTTATTGTACTTCTTTAAGTATCATTGGATTTTGTTTTGTCTTAGTTAAGTTTCTTGGAAAAAAGTTTGACTATTTCCAGGTTTGCTTTTAATCATTTTTAGGTTGAGTACAGAGCAGCCTTATGAGGGTTCTACCTGATGTCCTGTGTATTATGAAGTAAGAACAAGATGCTACTTTTAAAAAAGAAATATTCAGAGAACAAGAAAAAGTTCTTGGAAATTAAAAGTTAAAAATTCTCACTGAAATGGAAAGCCAATCATCAAATTCATATGGAAGTGCAGGGGGTCCCAAATAACCAAAACCATCTTGAAAAATAACCAAGTTGGAAGACTCGCATTTCCTGATTTCAAAACTTATTTCGAAGTTCAAAACAGTAAGGTAATGGTAGAAGGATGGACAGAAGGAAGGCCACCAAGTCTACTATGAGGAAAGAATAGTCTTTTGAACAAATGGTGCTGAGGAAACTGGATATCCACATGCAAACAAGTGAAAGTGGATCCCTACCTCACACCATATATAAAAATTAACTCAGAATGAATCAAAGACCTAAATATAAGCACCAAAACTATGGAACTCTTAAAAGAAAACTTAGGGGAATATCTTCAGGACCTTGTATTAGGTAATGTATTCCTAGACTTTACACCAAAAGTATAAGCAACAAAAGAAAAAAAATAGGTAAATTGGACCTCACCAAAATTAAAAAACGTTCGTGCATCAAAGGACTTTATTAAGAAACGAAAAGACAACCTACAGAATGGGAGGAAATATTTGGAAAACATATATCTGATAAGGGCTTACTATCCAGAATATATAAAGAGATCTTACAACTCAGCAACAAAAAGACAAACAACTCAATTTAACAGTGGCAAAGAACTTGAATAGCCACTTCTCCAAAGAAGATATACAAATTACTATATGAAAAGATGCTCAACATCATTAGCATTAGGGAAATGCAAATCAAAACCACAACGAGGGGAGTGGATATAGCTCAGTGGTTGAGCGCCTACTTTACATATACAAGGTCCTGGGTTCAATCCCTGGTACCTCATAAAAAAAGAAGAAGAAGAAAAAAAAAAAAAACCACAGTGAGCTACTACTTCATACCCACTAGAATGACCATATTTTTTAAAATGGAAAAATACAAATGTTGGTAAGTATGCAGAGAATAGGAAACTTCCTGCATCATTCGTGGGAATGTAAAATGATGCAGCCACAGTAAACTTTCTGGTTTCTCAGAAAGTTAAGTATAGAATTATTATATGACCCAATAATCCGGCTACTAGGTATATAACCAAAAGAATTGAAAACAGGAAATTAGACACATATCTGAACACCGATGTTCATAGCAGCAGTGTTCACAATAGCGAAAAGGTGGAAGCAACCCAAGTGTTTATTGATGGATGAATGGATAAACAAAATGTGCTATAGACATACAATGGACTATTATTTGGCTTTAAAAAGGAAAAGTTCTGATACATGCTACAATATAGATGAAACTTGAAGACATCGTATTGAGTGAAATAAGTCAGACACAGAAGGACAAATATTGAAAAAGCCCAACAAGTGCCCCAAATTTTGAATGAAGAAGACTCACAGCAATAATAACTAACATTTATTGAATTTTTACTATGTGTCAGACACTGTTCTTCACACTTCATGGGTATTAACCCATTTAATCTTCAGGACAATAGTGTGAAAGAGGTACTGTTATTATCTCCATTTTACAAAGAAACTGAAGCAGAAAGAAATTACATAATTTACCCAAAATTGTTCGGCTTATAAGTGGTAGAACTGTGTTGTGCTCACCCTGCAGAAGGGAAATGGCCCTCCACCCAAAATTGGTTCCGATGTCCATACTGAAGATGCCACACATGCACCAAGAAGGTATGAAGGGATTTATTAAGCACAGAATGAGGCTTTCTGAAGACTGGAGGGCAGACATCAAAGCAGGTCTGAAATTGGCTTGAGAGAGGCAGGAGGAGTGATTGGCTTTGACTTTTATTGTCGCTAGGGGTGGGGCTGGCTTTTTGCTTGCAGGCCGAGGCTTGCATGGTTTGAACTTTCTACCAGTGCCAAAGGAGAGAGCACCCGGGCTGTCTTATTGGTTTGCCCAGATGTGGGGCAAGAGGGGAAAAGGGAAGAGTGGGCATTGAAAGCTGTCAGCAGTCAAATATAAAAAATCGAGTCAAACTATTACAAGCTGGAATTCAGGTCAAAGCATTTTTTGAGCAGTAGGGATAAAGAGAAGATCTTAAAAGTTTCTAGGGAGAAATAGGTCATATACAAAAAATCAGGGATCAAAAGAAAATCAGACAGAAGCTAATGGAGTAATACCTTCAAAATTCAGAGGGAAAATTATTTCCAACCTAGAAATCTGTACCCAGGCACAGCATCAATTAGTTGTGTCTATTAATTTCATCATCTCTAGTATGTCTTGGTTTGTTTGTCTTAATTAATTAAGGCATTTGCAGATATGCAAGGTCTAATAAAATTACCTCTCAAATACCCCTTATTAGAAGCTACTGAAGGGTATGCACAATCAAAATTAGAAAGTAAACCAAGAAAGAGAAAGACTCAGAACCAAGGAAAGCTGGAGGCCTAACAGAAGAGAAGAATGAAGGGAATTCCCAGAATGGTAATGAAGGGGCAATAGTTGTGCAGCAGACTAGAAGGCAATCTGTCTCGGGGGATGTAGACAAACTCAGGGCTCCAGGAGTGATGTCTCTTGGGAAAAAATGGAACCAATAGTCACCTTACATGTATGGCCATATTGATAAGCAATTTTATACCTGGGAATGAGTTGGTGATAGATACATAGAAGACTAAGTGGGAATTATTAGCTCCAGGAAAAGACAAAAGAAAAGACATATAATCATACTATAGTTATGGCTTACTTATGAACAAGGATAGCAAATGTACATATAGTATTTACTATATGTTAGGCATATCCATTTATTATCTCATTTAATCCTTACAGCAACTCATAAGGTAGGTTCTATTATTGTCCGCATTTTACAGATAAACCATCTTTGGTACAGAGGTTAATGCCTTGTTGAAGGTTACACAATGTATTAGTTTCATATTGCTGCTGTAACATGACCACACATTTAATTTCTTAACAACATGAATTTATTATCATACAGTTCTGGAGGTTGGAAGGCCAAAATAAGTTTCACTGGTCTAAAAGCAAGGTGTTGGCAGGCCTGTGTATCTTCTGGAGAGTCTAGCGAGAATCCACTTCCTTGCCTTTTCCATCTTCTAGAGGCTTCCTACGTTCCCTGGCCCATGGCCCCTTCCTCCATCTTCAAAGTCAGCAAGATAGCATTTTTTTCTATCTTTATCTCTCTGTCTCTCTCTCTCTCTCTGTCTGTCCTCAGCTTCTAGCCTCACATCTCCACTCTCTGACATTGATCTTCCTGCCTTCTTAGAAAGATTCTTGTGATGACATTGGGTCCACCCACATAATCCAGGATAATCTCCCTAACACAAGATCCTTCACTGAGTCACATCTGCAAAGTCACTTTTTCCATGTAAGGGTAACATAATCACCGGTTTTGGGGATTAGGGTATGGACATCTTTGGGGACCGTTTCTCAGCCCACACACAGAGCTAGAGGTGGAGGCAGGATTCAAGTCATCCTATGCTCTGCTGCCTCTTTGACAATAATTTTACATAGCCTTAATCCTGTTAACAGCAAATGTTGATTTCATAACAATTTGGGATATAACCACATTGTGAGACTAGAGAGAGGGAAAGTATATGGTGAGTAGCATAAGGAGCTAATTCCCTGTATTTCACAGCAGAAAATCAATAGGTAGACTAAAGAGATAGTCTAGAACTTAAAAAAATCAAGGAATGAATAAGTATATTATTAATATATGAAGATAAATATCAAAAGAAACAGCTAATGAAGTTGGAAAAGGTTGCCTCAGAAATCAAGGATGGGGCAGGGACTGGTGATTTTTGTTACAAGCCTTGTCAAACCAAGTGATTTTGTAAACCATGTGTATACATCACTTTGATTAAAAGTATTTAATTAGAAAACCCCAAGGTGTGAACATGGAATCCTGTTTATGGAATTTCTGATGGCAGCGTTCTCTCTGCTGGTTCTCACCTTCATGTTTCCCAGCTCCTGGCTCTGTTTTAGGATCCTGTTACTTGCCTCTGGCTCCTTGTATGATGACTAGGCTTGGTCATGTTATCTCAGACTTGGCACTCTCTCTTGGACACAGTTTTGTTATTTGTCCTCCAGCTGCAAGCCCTGATATTATGGGTAGCTAAACCTCCATTGTCAGGAGAGGAGGAGACAAGAACTAACTTGACTTTGGTGGGTTCCAACCGTGAAGTGTGGGCAGAGCACCTCTTTCTCAGGTTCATGTGGCCTGAAGCCAAAAGGCACGGTCAGAATTCGAGGCAAAAGTACAGATCATATGCCAGAGAATTACTCTTAGGGGCAAGGCAGAGAGTAGGAGCCAGATTACAAAGGCAAGGTAGGATGAGGAGTAGGGGGTGAAGGAATGGAAGTTTCTTCCAAGAACAAGAGGTGACTGAGGGGACTGGGACACTGGGTGGGTCTTGGTGGCAGGGAGGAGTAACAACCAAACGGACCTTGCCTATTTTTTCTAGACTCATGGTAGAGTGTTCTTTTCTGTTCTCTTTGAAGTTAGACACAGATGGAACAAGCCCTGTAAACCAAGTTCATTCCATGAATCCAGGGGGTGGGAACAGAGCCTGAAGTATTGGCAAAATCAACAGGGAGGAGCTGCTTTGGGATGAGATCATGTTGCAAGTAAAACTCAGGATGCCGAGTAATTCCTAGTGAAGGAACAGAATTGAAGTGAGCAATCCTAGTCTTTATTATTCTCTCACCTCTGAACCATAGGCTGGGCTGGTGGGTTTGAGGATTCAAGGTCAAATGGACAAGAGAGTGGTTAAACATCATTGCTCTGGAGCTTGTGAAACTCTAGGTTTGTGGTGCAGATTGATGTGGGAACATGGTGGGGGTGCTCTGAGAAGAGAAAGGGAGCAAATAATTGCACACAAACCCTGCAGTGATGAGGAGCTCTGCAAAGGCATAGCAAAGTTGATGACAGGTTCTTGTTGAGCCTGTGGATGAGGCTGTATGTGGCGGGCAGTTTTCAGGTGAAAAAGAATGTGCCCTTCTGGCTTGCTAAGGGGTATAACGTTTTTCTTTTTGGAGTAATGAAATAATTCTGAAAATTTTTTGTGATAATGAATGCACAACTTTGTGATTATACTAAAATCCATTGCTTCTACCCTTTAGATAGAGCATATGGTATGTGAATATATCTCAATAAAACTGCTTAATAATAATAATAATAAAAGAACGTGTCCTTCTAACCTTGGAGGTGAGCCGCGGGGGTAGGGGGGTAGGTCAGAAGTCAGATGACCTCACCGATAAGCAGATTGGCTATGGGGGATGTGGGGGGAGGAAGCAGATAGGGGCTAATTAGGAGAGTGTCCATGTTAGGTTAGAGGCTGGGTCAGAAACACCCAAGGCAGCACTGGGAATTAGAGAGGATGCCTTAATTCCTCAGGCTTCCTAGGCATTCCTTGACCTTGGTGTAGAAGTCTATGTAGCAGTAAGGCATGGGATGCCATTTCTGATTCTGTGCTTTGTAAACTGTATTCAGCACTATTACTGGTCAGGAAGTGTGGCAACAGAGCACCAACCTTAGCTCAGGCCTCCTTAGCTTTAGGGAAGGAATTTGGCTGCCTAGAGTATAAGAGATTGAAAACTCAGAACATTAAAACGAAGCAGAGTGGCTGGTGGGAACAGAACTTCCCTCCACATGACAGCTGCTACATGCTGTAATGGGATGTATGCCCTAGCTTCAGATGCCAGGCCCGCAGGAAACAGTGCCTAAAAGCTGGAATTCTCATTCCCTGGGATGATATTTGACCTCTAACTGGGGTCAGCTTCCATGAGAAATGGGCATGGAGTTGAGGACCTGACATCCTTTGGGGATACAGTTGCCCCATAACTTTGTTATAAGCTAAGAGTCTACAGACTATAAAAAGCCAGCCCAGCTCTGGGAAAGACAAGGTCAGAGCAGACATAAACAAGGCCTGTAGCCTCTGGATTATAGAGCAAGTTCCAGGGATCTAACAAATTGCCTCACTTTCTGGATGAGTCTATTAGTGGCGCTGCCAAGGTAGGAAAGAAGTGAATGAGCCACTAATAATATCCAGTGCCCCCAAGAATGATGGTGAGCTGTGTTGAGGCTTTGGTAGTCCCGGTAGGAATCCTTTACTTTAAAAAAAAAAAAAAGTCACTGGATTCTCTTTGGGGATCTGGTATTATGGTTTGTGAGAAGAACGTCATCTTCAGACTGGAAGAGGGAGTGCAGCTGCTGGGCACCAGTTCAACTGGACATTTGTACTAGGGAGGGGGTGATGGACGGGCAGCCTCTCAGGCTCCCTGTAGGCAGTATATTATCTGGAATCTCTGGCATTGGAGTGGCAGGGAGCCGAGGCTCCAGGAGCTCAAGCCATGTTGGTGGGCGGCAGGCATGAGTCCTTCAGGAGATGCTCGGGTCGTTGGCCTTCGCCTGGAGAGGCCAAAGACCTCTGACGTGTGGGCAGCATGGAGCAGACAGCAGCTGGCTCTGGACACGCTGCCCCCACAAACAGCTGGAATGCAATTGCCTTCTGGGTTACAGCCCTCTTCCTCTGCCCTCCCACCTCAACCTCAGCAATACTGCTTTCTTTTCTGTCCCCTAAATCTTTTTTTTTTTTTTTTAAAGAGAGTAGGTCCAGTTAAATGCAAGGTTTTTGTTTTGCTGAGTCAAGTTTGCAAGTATGTAACCACCTGTAGGTCTTCTCCACACAGTGCTCACTCTTCCTCTAAAGAAACATTGAATAAATATTCTTTACACATTGAATTAATCAGAGTATCTAATCATTAGCTTGCCCAGGCAACTATCACTTAAATAATAAGCTAGAACAGCTGTAAAATATATTTAAAGTAGTTAGGGATATATAAATAGGTACTAGATATTAGAGAGTATTAGGGAACTATTGTTAATTTTGTTGCTGTAATGGTGGTATTGTGGTTAATAGGGAGAATATTCTTAATTTTTTGGAGCTACGTGATGAAATATTTAAGGATGAATTGTCATGATATCTGAAATTAACTTTGAAATGGTTTAGCACACACACCCACACATACAGTATAGATGAAGTGAACATGATAAAACGTTGAATAGTTTTGAACTCAGGTGAAAAGCATATGGCTGTTCAGTGTACTGCTTTCCTATTTAAATATTTTTCTTAATAAAAAGTTACAAATAAAAAAACAAAAGCTTAAAAAAAATTTTTTTTAGCCATACTAGTAGATGTACAGGGGGTATCTCATTATGGTTTTAATTTCATTTCCCTAATGCCTAGTGATTTTTTTTATTGTGGTGACATGCATACAACATAAAATGTTCCATTTTAACCACTTTCAAGCATACAACTCAGTGGCATTAATTACATTCACAATGTTGTGCTGTCATCACCACCATCCATTATTAAAACCTTTCCATCATCCCAGACGCTTTGCATGCATTTACTCCCCATTCTCCTTCCCCAGCCCTGCTCCTTGTAACACTTGTAACCTTGCATATTCTAGTTATTTCAAATAAGTGAAATCATACAATGTCTATTCTTTTGTGTCTGGCTTATTTCACTCAACGTGATGTCTTCAGGATTCGTGCATGTTGTAGCAAAAAGCATTAGCTTTTATCAATAGATGACTCAGAAACTAAAATATAGCTATGTGATAGATGATTTGACTAATGATAAATCAAGACTGTGCAAGACAATGTTATCAATTATCAATTTTGACCAGAAAAAATTTGACTAAAGGTCCTGGACATAAATAGACTTTGCAGAACAAGTCTGAGATTAGAGTTGGCTGATAAAATAGTTTTGAAATTTCTCCAGAAGTTTCTTAGGTGTCTCCTACTTCAATAATCTAAATATTCTTTTGCAAATCCATCTGTATGAATTCATCTGAATGCCTGTATCTGTTATGTGATCCTCATCATATTTTGTCTAGCATTGTTATGTCTTTGAGACTTGCCTGATTTATTCCCCAATTGCCACTTCTTCAAGGGTCATGTTTTAGATTTTGATTTCTCTACCCCACATGTACATACTCATTGAATATTTATTGATTGATGGATTTTAAAGATCCATGTTGTGAATACATATACAGAGTCCATAAATCCCACCCTATCCCACCACCAATTTATCTTTTGCAAACTATTATTTGTCTACAGTAGATTTATGAAAGCAAAGCTCACCCACATTACCAATGATCAGAAGAGTGCCACTCTACTCTGGGAACCAAAATTCCAAGAATACCTCCAGGTTCCAAATTTACTCCTCCTGTAATGGAAAATCCAGTGCTGACCTCTCCTGCTGAGTTGGTATTTTCTGATTGCACAATATTGTGCTCCTTTCCCAGGGCTGCAGGAACCCAAACGCTCTTTTGAGCACCTCTCCCTCTGCTGGAAACACAGCCTGTTCATTTAGCAATTAGAGCTGTCAGCAAGAAAGCTGGCAAGAGAGAGAAAGCAGCTTCTGTCCCCGGGCAGGGAGCCCTGGGCAGAGCCAGGACTTCAGGGTCTGGGGAAGTAGGTGGGACAGTGTCTCTAATTTGTCTTCTCCCCAACACTTTCCTATTTGTATCTTGTATCCAAGCAAATGACCTATGTATTAATTTCACCTATATGGTGGGTAAGAAAGTTAGATAGAAAGTGTTGGAAGGAGATAAGACCAGGAATGGTCTGTGGGTCTCTAAGACCTCAGACCTATGTGACGCTGCCTCATCCATTTATCCATCCATTCAACATCCAGCTACTGACCATCTTCTCTATACCAGCTGCTGAGCCTGGCGCTGGGGACTCACTGGTGGATGTGACATGTGGTTCTTGGCCTTAAGGGGCACACAGTGAGTGGGAAAGACTGGAATATAAATAAAAGCAACAGAGGGTTTCAGACTTTATTGGGTATGGGGAGGATATAAAAATAGGCATGGAGTAAACTCTGGGTCCCCACAGTTTCTGCTTGTCCCTTTGTCCTAAGGAGCCAAATGTCCTAGCCTTTCGGCATGCTGACTCTCTTTCCAAGCTTCCTCAGAGCATGGTAACTGGATTCTAAGAAGAAGTATTCCAAGAAAATGGAAGCAGAAGTTACTAGTCCTCTTAGGCCTGGGCTTAGAAGTCCCAGAACATCATACCAACCCCATTCTACTGGAAAAAGCAGTCACAGGGCCAGCCCAGATTCCAGAGGAGGGAAATAGTTTTCACCTCTGGGTGCGAGAAGCAGCAAGCACTTAGAGGGAAGGGAGGAATTTTTTTGTTAGGGACCATCTTTGGAGACTTGCTACCACAAACAGCTTGGGCTTTACCCTAACTAATAACAATAACTTTAGATATTTTTCATCTTTAAAACTTTCATTCATTTGATAGTTAAACAATATTCTCTATTTAAATTTGCAGGTACTTACTTGCTAGTGAAGTTAAGAATTATATATATGTTTATAGTCCATTTGCACTTTTTCTGGGAATTGTCTTTATATTCTTGTCCATTTTCCCTTTTATGATTTCTGATTGAAGAGTTCTTTATAGGTCATGGATATTAATTTTTTGTACTAAGTTTTGACATATATTAAGGTCTACCCTGGGCTTTCACTTCTGTTCCCTACATCATAGTCCAATTTATAAAAGGATATTATATTATCTTGATTATAGTTGTTCTGTTGTATATTTAAACATCTCGTAGGGTTAGATTCCATTCAGTACTATTCTTTTTTTTTTTTTTTTAGAATAGTCTGTTTCTTTTACCCAGTTATTCTTACTGATGCAAAGGTTGGGCAGTATGCCAGGGGTTAAGCCAACTGGATCAGGATTTCCAGAATGACTCCAGTTATGAAGCAGGAAACTATGCAAACCTAGGCAGAAGAACTTATCAGAAGAAAGGAGAAAGAATGAGATATCTATACACCAGCTCTCTCAGTTACTGACTGAGGCCTGTTTCTGAAGTATGTTAATTCTTGTGTTCTTGGCCTGATGGGCCCACTCAACCATGCTTTGGCTACTGAAGTACGTCAACAGGAAAAGAGAGGCAGATGCTGGTAAGTAGAAGTTGGACGGTGTGCACTATAATGGTAAGGCCCGAAGGGGTACGGCTGGGGCCACAACATCATCTGCTACATCGTTCTATCCCCAGCACTTAGACGTGTGCCTGGCACATAGTGAGTACTATGTTCATTGACTGGTTAAGTGAACAGCAGGGGTGCTTTCTGGAAAAAATAAAATTTTGCACTCAGCGTTTAAGGTCTCCCTTCCTACATTGCGATTTCTTTTAATTTTCCCTATTCTTTAGTAGAATCCAATACACTGGGCAGCCTTGTTTGGTGGGGGCATAGAAACTGCAGGACCTAAATCATGTGGAAGGGACATGTCTAGGGGCCCCAGGCAAAGACCAATAGCAAAATAAGGTGGGAAGGAGAGGGCAAGGGTAGAGCTGGGAGGAACATATAGAGGAGACAACTCAGGGGTAATAAGAGGGATGTTTGAAAAACTTCCACTTTTCCATTATCTACTAGAAGTTGAGTCTTGCATGGGTACTTGAGTTACATCTCTTTTCCCTCTCTGATTTGAAAAGCCACCTATATATCAAACATTAAATTCCAGTTTATTCTTGTATCTACTCCAGATTCTATTCTGTTTGAGTGACCTTTCTATTCTTTTGCCATTTCAGAAATGTGGTTTAACTCCTTTTAAAGCCACTTGTTACTACCTGCTTGGAAGTTTCAGGGATTTTTCTTTTTAGTTTATACTTGCCTATGCCTGCCTTCAGTAAGTGACCCTAAGCCAACTCTTCACGGATGTGCAGGAGTGTGCAGGTAGTGCAGAGGGGAGTAGCCAGAAGTTTGTGTGACTGAGCACAAAGGGTGAGGAGAGGGTGCACTTGTAGGCAGGGTTTGGTATGGTTTGTGTGGCAGATTGTATTTTCATACATGGCCACAACAATATCTCCCATCGTACATGCTCATCTACAATGAACACGTACTTCTTTTAATTGAGAGGTGAAGTCCATGTCTCTTCCCTTGAATATGGACAAATCTGCTTATAACCAACACAATGTGGTGGAGGTGACACTGTGTGGATTCAAAGGCTTTCAGAAAAGATGATGTAGCATCGCCTTGTTTGCTGGAACACTCATGCTTGGAATCCTGAAATTCTGTGTAAGAAGACTTTCTACCCTGAGGCCATCAAGCCAAAGCAGAGGTTACCTGTAGGTGCTTTGGTCAGAAATCCGAATCTTCTCCTCCCAGTCCGGGCACCAAACATGTGAGTGAATGAGGCTTCAGGTGATTCCACTCACCATCTGTTGAGATGCCCCAGCTAAGGCCCTATACATCAAGGAGCAGAGACAAACTGCCATCCCTCCTGTGCCAAATTTCTGACCCATGGAATCCATGAGTCCAATAAAATGGTGATTTTATGCCATTAACTTTAGAGTGGTTTGTTACACAGCTATAACACCTGGAACACTTTGTGTAGGAGTTTAGGCTTTTTCCTGAGGCAATGGAGAGTCATAGAAGTGGTTTTAGGCTATGGAGTAACCTGGTCAGACATGGGATTTAGAAAGATACTTCACTGGTAGCATGGCAAGATGTCTCAGTGCTGCACAACTTGGGGCGAGGGATGCATTAATACAGTTAATATAAAATACAGTGTAATGATGTTCCCTGGAGTTGTGCAGAGCAGCAACTCTGGCTGCTGCAGATGAACTGTCAGTGGCCTGCACTAGAATAAAGTAAACTACTAATGAGGCCAGTGTACTAATCCAGGTTGGAGAAGAGAAGGGCCTGAGCTAGGGTAGTAGCAGTGCAGATAGAGAGGAGATGGATTTCAGACATGTTTCAGAGGTAGACTCGGTAGAACTGTGAGACAACCCTTGGGGTGAGGTAGAAGACATCTGGAATGACCCCCAAGTGTCTGGCTCATGGAGGATGGTGGTGTGATTCCCCAGGTCAGGGACTATGGGAGGAAGAACCAGATGAAGGAAGAGATGACGAGTTAGGATTTGAACAGGTTGAGTTTGAGGTGCCTGAGGACATACATTACAGAGGGCTGGGCTGTAAGTAATGTCTGTGGGTGTCTACAGTATATATTTAGTAATTTTAAAAAAAGATTAATTTAATTTATTTATTTCTCCCCACCCCCTCATTGTTTGCATTTGCTGTATCTGTTCGTAGCGTGCTGGTCTTCTTTTTAGGAGGCACCGGGAACCGAACCTGGGACCTCTGATGTGGGAAGGAGGCGTCTAATCACTTGAGCCACCTCTGCCCCCTGCTTTGTTGTGTCTCTCATTATGTTTTCCTCGTGTCTCTTTTTGCGTCATCTTGTTGCGTCAGCTTGCCGCGCCTGCCTGTCATGTCAGCTCACTGTCCTGCTTGTCGTCTTTAGGAGGCATCTGGAACCGAACCCAGGACCTCCCATGTGGTAGGTGGGAGCTCAGTTGTGTGAGCCATATCCGCTTCCCTATATTTAGTAACTAAAGCCATGGGAGTGAATGGTATGGAGAAGATAAAGAATGAGAAGAAAGAAGGGCCTAGGACCAAACACTGGGGCATGATGATGTTCAAGGGACAGGCCAAGGAAGAGGACCCTGCAGAGGATTTTGAAAAGGAATTCTTGAATAGGTGGTAAAAGAAACAGAAGCATCTTGTGTCAGACTAACAAAGAGAGGGGAGAATTTTAATAAGGAGAAAGTAGACAATAATATCACATATCTCAAAGAGCAAGGAGGATGAGGACGGAAAAGTGGCCATTGTATCATTGGCGCCTTTGGAAAGAGCAGTTTCTGTGGAGTGGTGGAAATAATGAACAACGGGGCAACTTTCAACGTTTCAACTGCAGAGTGAAAAGAAACAGGAGGTTCCCTAACCAGGCAGAGAAAGAGAAAAGAGCACTGAAATCTAAAATGGCAAGGGGAGGAGGGAGCAGGAGTGGGGGAGTGGGATGACTGCAGCCCTTTGTCAATTATACTGCAGGCTTTTGTCCATTGAGAGGCAGGATAGTGCAGTGGTTAAGAGTACAGGCTTTGAAGTCAGGCAGCCTGGGTTTGTATTCCAGCTTCATCACCACTTATACTAGCTGTGTCAACTTGGGCAAATATTTAACTTCTGCATTAGTCTGGGTTCTCCAGAGAAACAGAACTGACAGGAGATATATTTATTATAGAATTGGCTCATACGCTCATGAGGATTGGAGAGTCCATATGCTATAAGGCAGGCCACAAGTTGAAACTCGATGAAGGTGAAGTTGAATTCTCCAGGAGAAGATGGCTGGCTGAAGCAGAGATAAAAATTCTTCGTTCTGACTGCTGAAATCCTCAGTTCTCACTTTAAGGCCTCTAACCGATTGGCTGAAGAAACTCCTCTCATGGCTGAAGGCAATCTCCTCTGTTCACTGTAGATGCAAGCAGCCATAGATGCAATCAACTGACTAATGATTTAAATTCATCTATGAAATGACCCTCAGAGCAACAACCAGGCCACTGCTTGCTTGACCAAACAATTAGACACCATAACCTAGCCAAATTAACACATGAAATTAACCGTCACAAATTCTTTGTCCCTAGTTTCCTCATCTGTAAAGTGTTATTGTAACTGCTTCTAGGTGGTTTTGTTTTGTTTTGTTTACGTTAGGCAAATGCAGTCTTTATTCACCGTTATAGGCTTCTGCCTCAAATCCATTTTGACTCTCTTACGCTGGTGAGCTGAGCTGGACAATGAAGATACTTTAGATCCCCTTTATCCTTTTAGCATTAAGCTTGGACCAGACGGAGACATGGGCAACTGGTCCCTCCTTGTCTCCTTTTCCCTGGTCCTCCCCTTGCTCTGCTCAGCCCCTCTGTGCTTACCTTCCCAAGGTAAAGGGAACACCCCAGCAAAGTGGTGCTACTGACATGGGAGACAGTAGAAGAAAGCAAGCATCAATACCACTGTTCCTGTTCCACCACTGGAAGTCTTCATGCCCCATATTCTAAACTTGATTCATATCAGACAGCCCCTCACTGGGGTTAGAATGAATGTACAGCAAAGCTATGGGCCACCCCTCCAATTCCCATATACACATTGTCCCTCACCTGGTTAAGAGCGAAGCAAGCCAGACACAAAAGGACAAATACTGTATGATTGCGTTACTATGAACCAAATATATTGTGTAACATGTTGTATGATTCAAAAATTTTTTTTATATGAATACAACACATTTAATTGAGATATGTATGTTTTTATTCAACTGTGTTTTCTTTTAATTTTTATATTATTGTTTATATTTTCAATTATTAAATGTACAAATAAAGTTAAAAAAAAAGTTCACGGGAAAAAAAAAAAAAAGACCCTGGGTTTACCGGTAAGGCATGTGGCCAACTAGGGGTACTACTGTCCTCTTTAAGGGAGATCAGAGTGCACTGGGCCCCCCGGGTCAGGAGATGAGTGGAGCTTCAGAAGAGTTCTGCCTGCACCTTTGGGAAGGCACTTCATCAAAATCTCCAGTGCTTAGAATAGCACATAGTAAGCACCCAATTAATGTCAGCTGCTAATATTATTACTAGTATCATCATCTTTATTATATTAGTAAATTCTGGACTTTTCATAGTAGCTACTGCTCTTCCTCTAGGCAGCAATTCTCAGAGTGTGGTCCAGGGACCTCTGAGGGTCCCCTAAATTCTGTCAAGGGGTCTGGGACTTCAAAACTATTTTCACAATACTACTAAGACATGATTTGTCTTTTTCACTCTAATTCTCTCCCAAGGGTGTAGTACAGTTTTCCAGAGGCAATATGATGTGTGATACTGTAACAGATTGATGCAGAAATAAATATGAAAATTCAACTGTCTTCTATTAAGCCAGACATTAAAGATTTTTCAAAAATGTGAAAGAATGCCACTCTTATCACTTATTTTTATTGTGTTTTGAAAAATACAGTTATTTTTTCCTAAAAATATGTTATTTATGTTAACATGCAATGGGTTTATTGTTATTTTTGATGAATTCAAACCAAACATATTTTTTAAAATTTATCGGTTTTGATTTGTAATAGAGTAAATATACAAAAGATATTATCCACTTAAAAGTTCTTGGACATTGTCAATATTTTGTAAGCATGTAAGGCAAAACCGAGACCAAAAGCTTTGAGAATTACTGCTCTGGGGACTAAATCAGCATCTGAACAGGAAGTGCTAACTAGTTTGTACTCCTTTCTCAGGTCACACAAGACCACTTGCTTTTTAAAAGATTAAGCAAATGATTTACATTGACAGCTCTGAATCTTTGTTTGTGCTGTTCTCTCGGTTTAGAACGTCAGCTTACCCTTCTTAGCCTGTTGAAACTCTGCACATACTTTAAGACATCTACGAGCCAGAAGCTGCCAGAATCATGGTGCTTATGCTCCTTCCAATGGGCTCTTTCTTATTGTTTACCAGCCACAGGCATAGCTCCAGCTGAGCGCCAATCTGAGCAGAAATGGGCAGGCCTTGTCCCCTTCACTGCAGCGGGTGACTCCGTGAGAACTTTTCCTCCCTGCCGAGGGTGCTGCTGTCTATGCTCCCAAACTGGGAAACTCTTGAGCCGAACAATTGCACTATTCCTTCAGTTCCCAATTTGTAGCCGTAGCCATGTGCCAGTCTAGGCAGAAGTGGGAGAATGACCCTCTCCCCAATTCTTTGTCAATCTTTGCCACTAGGGCTCTCAATCAACATTTCTTGTGCCATGAGTTGCATTAAGCTGCCACTTGAGTTTTTGTTGACAAGCCCTCTTTCTAGCAGGGTCAGGTGTAGTCTGGGCTTGAATGAGGAACACAATACTCTGTTCCCCATACCTTCATCTCTCCTACTCCTCATGTGCTCAAGCATTAAATATATCTTCTGCACAGTAGTAGCATTTCTACTGGATTTTGGATCTTAATTTAAACTTAGCTGGGATCCTCTGTTGTCAGCGTCATCATTATTCTAATTCTGATATACATTCTGATCCCCACAATAATTCTTCAAGTAACATGTTATCCCATTGTATTAGTTATCTATTGCTGTGTAACAAATTTTCCCCAAAACTTGGTGGCTTTAAACAGCATTTAATTTCTTACAGTTTCTGTGGATTGGGAATCTGGGCTGGCTTGGATGGATCTTCTGCTTCAGAGTCTCTCAAGGCTGCAAAGAAGATGTGGCAGTTGGGGCTGCAGTCATGTCAAGCCTTGAATGGGGAAGGATCTGCTTCCAAACAAGTTCACTCCCATGGATGTTGGCATGATTCAGTTCCTTCCTGTCTGTTGGCTGGAGGCTGCCCTCAGCTCCTTGCAAAATGGGCCTCTCTAACATGGCAACTTGCTTCATTAACATGTGTAAGACAGGAAGGCAATAGGGAAAATCCAGTAGGATGGAAGCCACAGTCTTTGGTATCTTCATCATGGCAGTGACGTCCCATCACTTTTGCAATATTCTATTTGTTAGAAGGATGTGACTAAGGCCATCCCACATTCAAAGAGAGAGGCTTCCATAAGGGCTTGAATACCAGGATTGTTGAGCACCCTCTTTAAAGAAGCCTCCCACACTCATTTTCATTTTCTCATTTTCAGTGAGGTTCTGTAGTTCAATCAAGGTTACCCAGCTCGTAAATGGCAGAGCTGGCTTTGAACTGAAGTCTTTCTGACCCCAAAGCCTACCCCTAGCACTGATTTCATACATTCCTACCTTGTGTTTATCATTGTGGCTATCTCCCCCATTCAACTTCAGATGTAAGGGAAGGTAGCTTGTGTCCCCTATAGTGACACAAATGTTGATGAACAGATGGGTGGATGAATTCAAGAACATTAAAATAGCCCATATGTTGGAACTATGCCCATGGAAATTGCTAAACAAGGGTTCAAAATAAAAAGCCAAGATTGCAAACCAGAGTATGGGCTAAACTAAGAGATGTGAGCAGTGGAAGAAATCACAGGGACAATGCAGAAACACTGCTGACATCATGGAGTTCTTCAAATTTCATTTTCCTTCTATGTGAAACATGGCCTTTCTATGTTGGTTAGCAGAGACAAATCCTGTGCATTGCCAGAATTCAGGCACTAGAATGGCCAATTTTTATTCAGGAATGCTCAAAAGGCATCCTGAATAAAACTATATCTGCTCTCCACCCAACATATATTTAGCCTATGTATTATGTGTATTTAACCCAGAAAGCCTTAACCTATGTCACTGTGGTGCTAAAAAGAAAAAAAAATGGTAGCAGCCAAAATATTTATGCTAAAAGAGACTGGAGGAGCAGAAAATTCATGCAAATCTGGATGTTTGGATTATTCCTTCCCTTCATAGTAACTGGATTATTCGTATACTAATAAAATACTGCCTGCAAAAGGTAACATTTCTAATAACTCTGATTTTATTGATGGAAACTTTTGAAATATATTTTGTCCAGGTACTTCTGAGGTTCCTGCATTTTATGAGGCCTCTGTAAGATGCTTTCAGATAATGAGGTTATACTATGGCAAGGGAACCTGTTTCCACAACGTTTACCAGTTAAGTGAGAGCTTGCTGAGAAATAGTTGCTTGACGCTTTGTTTTCTTTCTTTCTTCTGTCCATCTAGATTTTATTTTTCTGCCCAGGGTCTTGCAGAAGGCACGCCTCTGAGCAGAAGCAAGTTAACAGTGCAGGAGGACACCGACTGTCAAGACCAGAGTCTGTGATTGTCCACTTAGGGCTGGACAAAAAGAACTAACCCACTTTATGCAGCAGTTATCAGAAAGTTAACAAAGAATCCTTTCTGAAAAGTGGGAATGGAATTATTAATAACAATACTCTTGAAAATATAAATTTGTGAAGTTTTCTGTTGACTAGATCAGTACAATGTAAGACTCTACCTGAGAGTCGTTTTCCTAAAAATATCCCCAGGTAGAGCATAGCAGCTGCTATTCCATGGCCTGAGTACCTGGAGACACAAGTTTAGCAGCTGAGCCCTGGGGGGTCTCACTGCCTGACTGGTTTTATTAATTCAGTAAGGAAACTTATAGAAGATTATCAGTGAGGGCATAAGTCTCCAGAAAATTCTGTACTTATGAGAACTTTTAGATACTCTGAAAAATCCTCAAAGTTTGCTGATATTTGAATGCTGAGAACTCATTATTTGCGAGTTCAGTTTTTAAAGAGGAAGGGCCACCATCTCTGTGGGTTTAGGCATCACACAAGTGGTGGTTTATGACCGTGGAGCTGCATATTTTTTATTTTGCAGTTGGTAAAGAGGAAGGTTGTTTTTGTTTTTTTTCTGAAAAATTTGCTTAGGCATCCAGGATGTTACTGTTTATAGGATTAGGTCATTTGCTGTTGTCACGTAGCATTTGCAATGGTTGAGCAAGACTCTGTTAGCTGTAAAACTATGCTAACCTCTCCATGACAGTCATTCTTCAACTCCTTGCTGACAGTACACAAGTTATCGTATAGCCTGCATGGGAGTTGTGAGGTACAGTTCTATTTTCAGCTCACCCTCTGGCTTGTTCTATAACCTTGGGAAAATCACTTCTAGGCCCTGAGCCACAGTTCTGCCATCTGTAAATTAGGGCTGGTTACTAACCCTCCTCTAGCTAAGCCAGTGAAAGTCATGAATTTTGGAGCTGGGTAATTAATAACGTCAAAATGCTCACTGAGGGTGTCATTTACACATTCATTATTTTGAACTTTTCTCACAGACCAGCCTTCTTGAACATTTGAACATATTTTTGCTCTAATAATACTTGTACAAAGAACACAGATTTTCCTAAATTTGGACAGCCTTAACTAAACTCCTTCCAGCTCTACTGCTAAGAGAACGGGTATAAATCTGTCTGTCTTACATAGTCATTTCCATTTCCCCCAGCCATTGTCCAGGGTGTACTTGAACATCACTTCCACTGGATTTCACCACGGCAGGGGCTTAGCCAGTATCCTTTCATTCTGCTTCAGTCAGTGGATGGGGATCAATATTGTTAGAACCAACGAGAATATTTTAAAAACTCATACGTTTAAGCCTGTCAATAACCTTGAAACATCTCTTATTGACATATTGTCTTTTTCTCCTTATGTATGGCATAGACCCTCCCTTCCCTTTGCAATCTAAATAAATCTCACACATTTTCTGGGTGTGCTGTCTTTTCACTGCTCCAGCTGTTTCAACTTTAGCCTTTTCTTCAGTTTCCACAAAACACCGTTCACATGAAACTTTAGTAAGAGTTTAAGATTTGAGGAAACAACTTAAAGTTGGATGCTCCTGTTCTTTCTTTATTTTTTTTTTAAAGATTTATTTATTTTTTATTTATCCCCCCCTTGCTGCTTGTGCTGCTGTGTCCATTCGCTGCGTGTCTTCTCATCTCCCCCTTGCTGTGAGGTCTTGCCGCATCAGCCCACCGCACCGCTCAGGCCGGCGTGCCCTCACAAGGAGGCCTCGGGATGCGAACCCGGGCCTCCCATATGGTAAACGGGTGCTCTATCCACTGAGCCACACCCGCTTTCCTGCTCCTGTTCTTTAAAAAGTCCATTTTCCTAACCTGTCACTGACCTTTCAGCTTATACAGCAACCCAGACTTCTCCAGTTCCCCACTCCTCCTTGCTCAGCCCATCTCTTCATCTCTCTCAGAGCAAAACAAGATTCCTCTCATGTTTTCATGTGGGGCAGCTTCACCATTCCTGTGTTGCCAGGGCTTCTGCTCATACTCTTGTCTCCTTATACCTGTAACAGCTTATTGGGGTATTTCCCCAAAGACTTTTTTTCCTAAGAGGAATCCTGGTACCATTTAATACTAAATTTCCTCTTCATTATGCTAAAAAATGTACACAATATTTATGTACTCTCATCAGTATTTAAAGACTGATTCGCATTCTACCTTTCTCATTATTTTGCATATACTTTCTTATTTATTAATGTCGCTCATGTTTGCTATTTTAATATATACATATATCCTACAATTCAAAAAGAAAAGGATTAACAACTGGATAGAAAAATGGGTAAAGGATTTGGACAAATGGCTCACAGAAAACCATTAAGTTTAATGATATATTTCATAGAGAAAGATGTGGTTAAACAGGCACCCTCATAAATTGCTGTTGGAATGTAAACTGAAACAAGCTCTAGGTAGAGCAATTTGGCAATATTTATCAGAATTTTAACACTCTATCTTCTGATTTAGCATTTGATTACTAGTTATTTATCCCAGAGATACATTTGTTCATATGCCAGGTGGCTATAGATAAGATACACGGTGTAGCATTATTTGTAGTAGCAAAAGAATGGAAACAACTTGAAACAGCAATTTGATGGAATACTGTGCAATCATTAAAAAGAATCAGGAGTGTCCAAGATACACTGGGAAATGAAGAAAAATAAGGTGCAAAACTGCATAGAGTACCATTTGTGTGTGTGTGTGTGTGGGGGAAGAGTCATTAAATTAAAAAAGGATTTGTGGATTGTTCTCCACTGTGAATCAGGGTCAGCAGAATTACAGGGTAACAAATCTTTTAGTTTTCACTAGGCCAAAATCCCACCCCCTCCCGCCCCCTGCCATTTCCCAACAACGCGACTGCAAAATATGATTTGATATTAGGATGCATCTTATGTGGGCTTCCCTAGTAACCTGCTTCCTTATCTTCTCATCAAGCCAAAGGACGGGAGCTCCTGGAAATTAGAGGCTCTTTCTCCCTCACGTGTGTTCCCAAGCACGTGGGGCCCTCAATACGTGGTCTGTAAATAGCGGATGAAGACATACTAGTCTAAAAAAGGAGAGAAAGAGAGACCTCACGAGATCGGAAGCGTGTCCCAAGCATCTGAGGGCCCCAGCAGCAGAGAGCGTTGGGCAGCCCTGCCAGCTCGCGACCCGACCCACGGATTCCCGCGCTGCGCGCCCATTGGCTGGCCTCGGGAGCGGGCGGGTCCCGCGCACGGTGCGCTGCGCCTGTGGCCAAAGGGGCGGACGGCGCGGAGCGCGGGGAGCGCAGGGAGCTGCTGAGCGGTGCGCGCGCGCTGGCCGGCGATGCAGCGGGACCACACTCCCGCAGCGGCTACTACCGGAACAGCATCTGGGGCCGCTACCCGCGCGTTAGCCGGGGCCGCGGCGCCGAGCCCGGTCTCGGTTTCGGATCCGTTGGGGCGGTGAGCGATTCCTTTGCCCCCTGGGCTCGCCCTTGCTGAGGGACACTTGACAAGGGGTGGGCCAGAAGGGAACCGGCGGGCTGACCCTCCTGCAGAGCGCACCGGCGTCCTCCGGTCGTGCGGTTCTGGTCCAGATCACTCCTCCCCCCACTACCCCCCCCCGCCGCCGCCCCGTGACAGTCACTCCCCAGTTTGCCTGTCGCTAGCTCTAAGCAAGTTGTGCGTGCGTATCTGTCAAGTCAGCCGGCTAATAGCCGTGGGACACCTCGCCCGGGCAGTCGCGTGGGCGCTTGGCCAGCTTGGCAGGGCCAGCAGCTCTTGCTCCGAGACCGCTTTGGCTCGGCGGCCCCGCAGCGCTGGGCGGCGGGGCTTGGGGACACTGCGAGGAAGTAAAAGATCAACTACGCTGCGGGGATATCCTGGGGGTGGGTGAGGGGTGGCAGAATAGCGTAGGGCTGGCTTCTCCGTCAATGAAGAGAGACGGGTGTGAGCTCTTTTTAAAGATTACTTTATTATTATTAATTAATTAATTACACTGTGTTATGATTTGTAGAATTGCAGAGTGTGCTGTATCCCCACTCCAAAGTAATCAGGATCATCTATTGAATGCAACGCTGACAGTTTGTTTCTTAATGTTTGACCTTTCTTATTTTATAGTGACACACTTCTTACATTAAAAAAAATTTACGGAAAAATAAAAGGAAAAACCATGTATAGGGTTTTGGTTCATCAATTTTCAGGGATCTTCTTTCTTCTTTCTTCTTCCAAAATGCTTAAGTTTGCTTTTACCCAAAGCTGCATGCCCGGGTTAACAGATTTTGGATTGGTGTAAATAGCGGCGTGTGCGCCCCGCGCCCAACCCCGAATCACAGCAAAGTGCAAATCGGTCACACCCGGGTGCCCAGCCGGGCCTGCGGACTCAGGGCGGTCCCCCAGGGCTGGGGGAGGGCAGGAGGAGGGCAGGAGGACGCCGGCCGGGCCTGGCTACTTATTGCAGCGATTTGGTTGCTCTCTGAGTCACAAGGAAGCCCAACCGCAGTCTGTTGGGAAGCTGCTCCTGTCCCAGTCTGGGGGTGGGGTGGGGGTGGAGGGTGCTCCTAGCAGCATCAGGTTTTTCTGGTCCGCATCCCCAGAAGCTCCTCCGATGCTCTCGGAAGTTTCCTGCGGACGGAGCAGGTTGAACGGTCGCTTAGAGCAATGAAGGGAATGGCTTGGCAGCTGAATGCCAGTACTGGACTGCCCTCTCCCAGTCTTTAGGCCGGGAGCCAGGACCGGAGAGAAAGACATTTTGCAGAAGCGAAACGCTCCAGTGTTGTCAACCTTCTTGGCACCCGTTTCTAGGTCCAACTTCTGGTGCCATCGTTCAGCCTTTTTTTTTTTTGCCTTTTCCCAAACCTAGTGGGTTTTGCTTGAGTCGAAAGGGTTTGTCTATTTCTTATCTGATAAGGGTTAAGAAAAGCGATTGTGTGTTAGAGAAAAAGATACTGCAATTCAGTCTGCCGCTTTCTGAGGATTTCTAAAATGAAGGCATATCAAAAATTGTGGAATGTTATCATTACTGTTATTATTAGAGGTTGGAAAATATAAATGCTGCTTTATTTTGTTCAGTAATTAGGAAAAGTTAAGTGCTTTAAATGCATCCTTTAAAATTACCAACACTACGGGGAATTTTCTTGAAAAATCAAAAAGCACCCCCAATTTATCTTTTCTGTAAATCTTTTTTTTTTTTTTCATATGCTTAAAGGACTTGGGTATTGTTTTGTTGTTCCTAGTTGTCAAGATTCTTATTGTCATTTAAAATTTTAATGTATTTTAGGAAGAGGAGGTGTGAGAGCTCTAAGCTGTAGTATTTCCTTATCTTTTGCCTCTGGGGATGTTTCTCCATTGAAATGTCAGCCTCACCTGAGAATATGATGGCATTTTATCCTTAAAGAAAGGGATGTGATGGTGTAAAATAGTTTAGTAACTAGGAATATTAAGACCACTAACTAACACTGAATGCTGTGGTTTTGTGGCATGAAGTTGAGAACTAGTTTTTCTCTTATCTCTCAGTGACAAGCCATTGCTAAGAGAGTTTTCTTTTTTCCCTCTTTCTGAAGCCTCAACATCTTCCTTGCCCCATTCATGTAGGAGCTCTGGTTTTGATACCAAGGTTCATTCACCCCCTTTTTTAACTTACATGTACAAAATTTTGCAGTTTGAGATTTGGGGACTCACTTCTGGGGTAACTGATGACTCCTAGAATCAGTAAAGCATCCTCTGTCATTTCCCCTACTATACCATTAAGAGTTAATCAAGTTTTTGGTGGGCATTTTGCCCAAAACTATTAATATCCTTGAATTTTTAGATATACTTTGGTGTAGCAATTTCACTTGTAGAAATTTATTCCAAGGAGATATTAGTAGATATGTTCAGAAGGTAAGTTACTGGGATGTTTGTTGCAATGTTGTTCTTGATACTGAAACTTTGAAAACACTAAATGTCCCTAAACAGGGAAATGGTAAATAATTCCTATCTTAGTAAATATATATAGTATAATAAATCCTATTATATATTCATATAATATAAAAATTATGCAGCCATTTAAAATCACATTGTAGAATAAATTTGGCAAAATGAAAGATATTCATAATATATCAGAGTAAAAAAAGAGTAAATCCTTAAAAATATGAATGTTATCCCATTTTGGTTTAAAGGAAATACTTATAAAAAGATTATTAAGTGTGGAAAGTTATACTTGATCTATTTAGTTAGGATTATCACTTTGAGAGAAATTCTTCTGCATAAAGTTTAAAAACTTTTGAGCTAGATTGAAAGAAGGAAAAAAGGAGGGTGTATTCACTTATCTAGACATTCAAATCATTCTGTCTTTGGAAGAATTATCAAATCCCTGGAGAGGAATGGGGAGTTTTCAAGTATTCCTGTTTATCCACAGGATTTACTCCTTTCTGTTTTATTTGAGCCTTTATAATCTTAATATATATTAATATATTTATTGTTATGAGGATTAAAAGACTAGCAATTAGGTTGTAAAGTTGGCATAAAAATGTGCAAGTTCCATATGTGTGATGTGATTGCACTGTACATCAAAATATTGAAAGTAGTAATCTCTGAGGAGTTGGGATTTTAAGGGGTATTATTTTCTTTATTTTCATTGTATCCTAAATATTGAAAATAATTGTTTTAACTTTGTGCCAAGATAAAGAGATATGACTTAAAAAAATTATTTGAGTAGACAATACTCTCACAAGGTTAAAGATCGAAAAGTTTAAAAAAAAAGAAAAAGGTATACAGTGGAAAGTCTCCCTCTTTCTGCTGTTCCTCATCTCAATTCTCACATCCATCAATTCCCTTACCCTGTGTAATCATTGTTAGTAGCCTATTGTTTATCCTCCCACAGACATTTTATGCATATACAAACCAAATATACTGATGCATATACAAGCCAAAAGGGGCATATACAAACCCCTTCTTGTATGTATTTGCTGTTTTCTTTCCTTGCTTTTTCCACTTGACAATGTATCTTAAAGATTTTTTCATATCAGTACATAGACAGCATCCTCAATAAAAGTTGTTTTCTAAAACGTGATTAGCACAGAAAGAGTAAATAAAGAAATAAGAGGACTTTGATCAAAACATTGAAGAGACAATTAAAGGAAGAGATTTCTTCATGGTTGGAGTGATGGAGTGCAAGGCTTCTTTGCTGGGTAAAGAGGAAATTACCTGGGGTACTTGAGCATGAAGTAAGGAGTTATAAAACCTTCTAGTTTTATTCATCAAGTTATTTTTTAAAACATTTTCTTTAAAAGCAAAGTCATACATGTACATTGTCTTAGTTTGCCAGATTGCTACGACAAATACTATACAATGGTTGTCTTAATAAAAGGAATTTATTATCTCATGTTTCAGACGCTAGAAGTCCAAAGTCAAGGTGTCGGCAAGGCTGTGCTTCTCCCCCCAGCCCCTACCCCCGGCCCCAAGTCTGTAAGCTTCTGGTGCTGACTTCCATTGGGACCCCTTGGCTTGCTTCTCTGCCTCCTGTCACCTGGCCATCACTCTCTCCTGGTGCCTGCTCTTCCAGTTTCCTGCTGACTTCTGGCTTCTTCCTGTGGCCCTCTCTGACTCCTGGCTTTTCTTCATGAGGGCTCCAGTAATATGGATTAAGGCCCACCCTGATTCCACTGAGTCATACCTAAATAGGACTCTAGAAGGGACTGTTAAATGAGCCACACCTTAAAGGGTCCTGTTTACAAATAGATTAAGACCCACAAGAATGTGGATTTAGATTAAGAATATGTCTTTCATTGGGGTACATAATTCAGTCTACCACATACATCATTAAAAACATAAGGCATTTCTTAAAGACTAACCACAAAAATATGAGACACTTGTTCATTGCTCCTTCCTCTTGGTTCTCTTCATTGGAGGCAATCAGTTTTCCACTCTTGAGTTTTTCTGCTAGTATTTACCTCTGTCTTTCTAAAAGTATGCTTTATAACCTTTTTATACTTGAATGACTTAGATATTATTTATTGCATTTTTAATAAATTGAGAATTGACCGGTGAAGATTTAATTATTTTTTTTTATTCTATTCCCCCTCCTCCATTCTCCCAATTGAGATTTTATCTCAGTATTTGATTAAATCAGTTATTATGTTTGACGTTATTATGACTAGGCAAATATGATTAGATGTGGAGTCAAATGACAGACTAAGATTGTTACTTTTATTTACCTAATTTTCTATCAACCATGGTCATTATGTTTCCTGTTTCTTTATATACTAGTTGTGTTTTTCCTTTCTGAAAGCTTTTTAGAATCTTCTCTCTGGTATCCTGAAATTTTATGATCATGTGCCCTTTGTGTCATTCTTTTTTCCATTCATTGTGCTTTGTACTTGGTGGGCCCTTTCAACTGGAGAACCTATTTTTTTTTTTCTAATTTGGTGAAATTTACTTTAATAATTTCCTTCTTTCCATTCATTCTGTTGTCTTTTACTTTATTTTGATTTTGGACCTTGTGGGTTGAGCCTTTAATTTTCTTATCTTTCACTCTCCTATTTTCCATCTCTCTCTTTTTTTACTTTTCTGGGTAATTTTTTCCATTCTGTCTTCTAGCCCTTCTGCTGGTAGAAGGCCCTGGGTTCTGGGCTTCTAGGTTCTTGACTTATGTCCCATAAAAGAATTTAAGGATACACCAAACGGTAGGCAAGGGAGTAAAGAATTTATTAAGAAAAAAGAAAAAAGAGTACTCAGCCCTAGACATGGGCTGCAGGTGTGAGTCGTGCCATAGGGGCCCCAGGTTAGACCTTTTAAGACTTTTACTCCTTCCCCTTAATAATGTTGGGGAGGGGCCCGAGTTGGTTGCTGTTCTGATTGGTTGCCCACTTCTTAGTTCTCAGGGGGCCAATGATGAGGCCTTTTGAAGGTATCCTGGGCTTCCCCTTGACCCTGAATGGGATCTCCTTCCAAATGGGACCTTGTGGCCGGGGTCTCGCGGGATCTTTCTGGCTTTGTTCTTTAGTAGCTGCCTTCCCCTCAGGAGGTTTCTGGTTGGGGTCTCAGGACCATGTTGTCTGTGGGGCCTCAGCTGTCATCCCTGTTTCCTATACTAACCTGCCTCACTTCTATTCAGTATTTTATTTTAATTATCATATTTTAAAATTTTTTGTAGCTCCTCTTATTATCTGATTGCTTCTTTTCATAGTGTCCTGCTCTTATTTTATGGATGTAATATCTTTTCTTACCTCTTTAAAGATATTAATTAGAGTTTTTGTTTTTGGACTTTGGTTTTCTTCTTTGTTTCTTTTCTTCTGTGGCTTTTTTTTTTCTTTTGGATTTTCACTTTCTTCAGGGAGAAGCCTCCAGTCCTTTGCAGGTTAAGTGATCCACTAGGAGCACTTACAGGACTCAGCAGATAGTCGTGCTCACAGCTATTTCATTACATTGTTATATTATTGCAGCAAAAGGACACAAAGCAAAATCAGCAGAGAGAAAAGGTGCATGGAGTGAGGTCCAGAGGAAACCAGGTGGGAACTTCCAAGCGTCCTCTCCCAGTGAGTCTCACAGGCTGCGCTTCATTCCACAGCATCAAATTGTGACAACATGTGTGACAACACAACAACCAGGGAAGCTCACTAGAGACTTGGTGCACCAGGTTTTTACTGTGGGCTGCACACGTTGACACCCTCTACCTAGCTTGTACTGAAATTCCAGGTTCCCTGAAGGAAAGCAGGTGTTCAGCATAAACCACATTGTTTGTACAAGCAATGTTTAGTCACAATAAATTACTTCTGTCAATTAGAGAATAGTGGGAACCTCACCAAAATCAGCATTCCCAGATGCCGGCCAAGGCCTTTCAAAGAAAAGCAGCCTCAGGCCTGCTTTAATTCCTTCCTGCACAGGGGCTGAGGGTTCCACAGTTTAATATGTAGGCTTTCATTTTAACCTCTACATCCTTGGAGTTTCCCAGGATAGGTGTGGTTTTTGTTATTCATGGTGGGCCCCTACTATACCTGTTATTTCATACGCTAATGATATGACAAAGTGGGGTCAGCCACATCTGTAGTCCTAGGGTGGGAGGCTGGCCACACCAGACTAGGGGTTTGGAACTTTGAGCCATATCTTGTCAGACCAGCCTCCCCACCTGTGGGAGGGGAAGGGGGCTGGAGATTGAGTTCAACCATGTGGGCCTTGATTTCATCAATCATGCCTACAAAATGAAACCCCGTATAAACTCGGGACACTGATGCTTGAGCAAGTTTCCAGGATTGATAAAATACATCACTATGCCGGGGGGGGTGATGTCCTGACACCATGTGGAGAAGACACAGAAGCTGGCGTTTTGAGACCCTCACAGACTACACTTGGCTTCTTCTTATTTGTTTCTTTTCACTACAATAAAACTATAACTGTAAGTAGAGTGCTTTCAGTGAGTCCTGTGAATTGTTCTAGCGAATTATCGACCCCAAAGGGGGTGTTGAGAACCCCTAAATGTGTAGCCAGTTGGTCAGCAGTGTGGGTGGCCTGGGCCCCCAAACTTGTGGCTGGTGCTGAAATACAGTTGTGTGGATGACTGCCCTTAGCCTGTGGAGTCTGGCCTAACTCCAGGTAGTTAGAGTCAGAAGTGAAGTTCTTATAGTATTTGCCATTTGTGCCAGAAGCCACAGGAGTTTTTGGTCTATATATCAACAAGTCTATACCAGTGTTGCCCAATATGGTAGCCCCTAGCCACACATAGCTATTTAAATTTAAATTAATTAAAATTAAAAATTCACTTTCTCAGTCACACTAAGTACATTTCAGGTGCTCCATAGCCACATGCATTAGTGCAGATATGGAACTTTTCTATCACTGCAGAAAGTTCCATTGGACAGTGCTGATCTAAGCTATTAATTTTAGCAGCAGATCTTATTTCTTTCTGCATTTATTTCTACGCCATGTTCTTTGCCTGCATTTTGATAGTTAAGCACATATACATATAATATTGGTTCATAAAACATTTCTATCATCAAGGCAAAGGGATGGGACAGCTCTCTTCTGTTGAACACGCCCATGTGCGCTCAGATTGCTTTTGAAGTTAGTGGAGGAGACGCTGCGACCTGTGCACTGTGCAGAGAATCACCATTCACAAAAACTGCAGGGAGCCGATGTAGCTCAAGTGGTTGAGCGCCTGCATCCCATGTATGAGGTCCTGGGTTCGATTCCTGGTAACTTCTAAAAACAAAAACAAACGAACAACTCTCATTGGGGAGCAGATGTAGTTCAGTGGTTGAACACCTGCTTTCCATGTATGAGATCCTAGCTTCAATCCCGGTACCCTAAAAAAGCAAAAAAAACAAAACTCCAATGTGACTATTGCCCTCTGGAGTTGTGCAGTGCAATGGCCCTGAGTGGAAGAGCCAGGATTTGAATCCACTTTTGTGTCATTCTAAAAGTCTGTGCTTTTATACTTGGTTAAGATCACTCAATTCTCTGTGTTCTAGATATTTATCTGTTAAAGCTAATTTTCAAAAACTGATAAAATCATGATTCTCATAAGATATAAAGTGAAACTGTGTTAAGATTTTATTTAACTCATTAATTAAATGTCCAAATTGAGGCATCATCAAAGTGATACTTTCTCCCCAAGACTGTGGCATTCTGGGGCTGGCTGCTGGCAATCGTTGGTCCTTAACTTGTTACATGGCAAGACACTTGGCAGTGTCTGCTGGTCTCTCCCTTATCCATCTGTCTGTCTGTCTATCTATCTATCTATCTATCTATCTATCTATCTATCAATCATCTATCTTATCTATGTATCTGTATCTATTTGTCTATCATCTATCTTTCTTCAAATAATCTGTCTTTGTATCCATATTTTCCCTCATTTTTATATCATTATGTATAGATATACCATACTTGGGTTTCTCTCTTTTATATTAATCCAACTTATCAACTTTTCTATTACTTCTTTTTTTTACCTTTTTAAAATAATTTTAAACTTTTTATTTTGAAATACTTTTAAACTTATAGGACACATATAAAAATAATACAAACCCCATACAGAGAACTGCGACATACCTTATGCCCCCAGATTCCTAGATCCACCAATTTTAACATTTTGCCATATTTGCCATGTCGTTTTATCTATTCATCAGTCTATCAATCCATCTATCTGTCTGTCTGTCTGTGTCTATCAATTTCCAAAACAGTTTAATGTAGGTTGTATATGTGCTCCTTGAACACTTAAAACTGTCATGTACATTTCCTAAGAACAAGGATATTCATTTATGTAACCACTTTAAGTGCAGTTATCAAGTTGAAATTTGACATTGATGTAAATCTTACAGTCTACATTCCATTTTTTTCATGTGTTCCAATAATGTCCTTTTGAGCCTTTTCTTCTTCATTGAGTCTATTTTTTCTTGAGCCAATTTTTATTATTTATATTTTGTTAAGAAATCATTTGTTTTCTCTTGGTTTTTAAATTTTTGCCATAGAGTTGCAAATAATATTCTCTTGCAATTTATTTAATCTCTTTGACATCTCCTTTCTTATTTCTGATCCTATATATTTTTCTTCAACCTTCCCCTTCCTTCCCTACTCTTTACCAAAATTAGGATTTTGTCTGTTTTGTTGTCCTTTCAAAGAACAAGCTTTCAGGTTTATATACCCTTGCTATTGTTTTTTTAGAATTTACTCTCAGGTTTATCTTGATGAATTCCCTCTTCCTGCTGTTTTGTGTATTGTTTTTTTTTTTTTAATCCTTTTCCTTTATATTGAGTAGCAATTCCTTTACATTTTCTTAAACCTTATTTAATGATGAAGGCATCTAAGGCACTAAAATTTCCTCTGAGGACTGCTTTAGTGTCTAGGGTAGTAACCCACTGGTTAGGTCTAAACTTTTCTCCTTTATAACACTTTCTAAATGTAATTTCAGGTCTGATTTCTTCTTTCATCCAGAGGTTATTTAGGAGTATTTTTGTTAATTACTGAGTACTTAGGATTTTTAAAAAATTTATTTGTAATATTATAGACTGATTAGAGAAGATGGCATGTAAAATCCCTACTTCTTAAACATTTTTTTGATCTGTTGTTTATTTTAAATGACATAGTTGCTTGAGCATTTTTTGTTCTGTAGGGTTTTCACTTTTCATAGGGAAGGATGGCATTGCTAATTTCTCTTGAGATAGAAAAATAAAATATGTGCCATGTATGTAAGAGTTAAGATATGAACCAGCTATAGAAGCAGAACAAGGATTTCTCAATCCAGGTGTCTTCTTGTTTGTTTATTATTATTATTATTATTTTCCTCTACCAGCTTAGTTTAGAAGAGAGACTATTCCTGTGTTGAGCTCTGTTTTATTCAAGCAAGGACAGTTTGGATGACAAAAGGTTAAGAGGCAAGGCCATTAAAAAAGCAAAAGCGAAAACAGCCCCCCCCCAACTCCCCCCCCAACAACACCCAAAACTTAGGCATTTTAGAAGCAACTGGGTGTTCCAGGCAGTTGGCCAAGATTTGGTAGAAGGCTGTTAAGCCTCAGCCAAAATGGGGAGACCTTTTTGTTGAAAAGACTTCACTGTTTGCTTTACTAGTTTTACTAAGAATATAGATTATGTTGGTAGGACTTAAAATAGGTGGTGGTGGTGGGAGTGCCTGTGTGTGTGTGAAGGGAAGATGTCCCAAATTGATGGGCTGTGGACCATTTGTTTGGCTCTCACAGTGTTTTAAGAATTTTTGAATTGCCAATGCTTTAAAATAAATCAACTTCACACACACACACACACACACACACACACACACACACACACAATCTGTATTTCCAGTGTTTAAAGACTTGAAAGCTCTGGGAACACTGAGGCCACATGAGCACATGGTCCCAATAGCTGGAGCTAGGGCGCAGCTGCCCCTTTTAGAGAGGCATGTGCCTCTCTTAGACTGTCCCTACCATTCCCTCATACCCCTAGTATCTAGGCTAAGTGTCAGTAGGCATTTATCCCTTGTACTTGTGCTGCTGTTTTTCTACTGTGGATTTCAGAAGGAAGGGAAGTATATTTTGAGTCCACTTTTCTCTCAAAAGTGGGGAAAGAAAAAGGCCCTTTCATTCTTTAAAAAAAATGGGAAAAAAACTTTTTTTTTTTTCCAGAAGTAAAGATTATTTCTGTTTTAATATGCAAATAAAGTATTCCTGTGTTAGAAGAATGCAAATTAAGATGCCATTTAAAAGTCAGTCATATATAGCAAACACTATAATAGTATACTGAAGAGATACAATAGGGTTTATTTATTTATTTATTTATTTATTTTTCAAAGATTTATTTATTTATTTATTTATCCCCACCTTGCTGCTTGTTCTTGCTGTGTCCATTCGCTGCGTGTCTTCTCCGTGTCTGCTTATCTTCCCCTTGCTGTGAGGTCCTGCTGCATCAGCCCCTCGCGCCGCGCGGGCCGGCCTGCCCTCACAAGGAGGCCCCGGGAAGCGAACCCGGAGCCTCACACATGGTAAACGGGGGCTCTATCGACTGAGCCACTCCCGCTTCCCAATAGGGTTTATTTTTAAATGGGAATTAAATAAGGGATACCACTATGAAAGGTAGTTATGTATTTGGTAAAAAAAAGAATTTCCTAGGCATCAATATTTTGTATAGACAGTAAGTTACTATAGCAGTGCCTTTTGAATAGAGCAGAATCTATGTACCCGAAAGAGAAACAAAGATATGTAAATATAATTGGAAGTGCTATTTCATAGCATATCAAAAATATGACTGAAAACTTAAAAAGCAAATTACATTACAATCAAATTATTCATGTCATTTTCAATTGAAGCTCATGAAAACACATATATAGATAATTCCACACTTAGTAATATGTGTGGTGTCTGAAAATTTTCGTGGGTTGAAGAATGTTTGATTTTATTGCCCATGAAAAGGCCAGTGTCAAATGACTCATTTATATATGTTAGAAAAGTCTGTCAAAATTTAATAGAAATGGGTAAAAATTTATTAGCTTGATTATAGATAGTGCTCCTGGAATAGTAAATAGTTGAGGTTAACCTTGGGCATATTGGCCTAATTGTCATGGACTTAATAGTCTTTTTTTTTTTTAAACAAATCAATTTTATTTATATATATTACTAAAGCATGCAATTTATCCAACGTGTACAATCAGTGGCATTTGGTATAATCACATAGTTGTGCATTTATCACTTCAGTCATTATTCGAGCATTTTCATTATTTCAATAATAATAATCAACAAAAAATTTAATAGTCTTTTTATTGCAGAATTTACTAGGAATAAATTTAGGCCAAAATGTGTCTAATATTGTAATTATCACCATGAACTAGATTCTGAGCCTTGAACTTCAGGTAGTTTTTTTTTTTTTTTTTTCATAATT
>JAQZBX010013306.1:0-40026 GCA_029593785.1 Cabassous unicinctus | reverse complement strand
TACACGTTAATTTTTGGGTCTTCATATGTTTTGGTAGACAAATCACAAACGATTCCAGGAAGATCACATCTGTTTTGCAAATTGATTACTGTCTGCTGGTCTGTTGAGAATGATGTTCCATAATTACAAGAATTATTTGCTTACGAGCGAATCTGCTTTTTTACCACTGTCTCCATTTGAGAGAGATCTCCAGCTGGTGTGGGAGCCTGGGTGTCTGGAAGGGCTGCAGGGGTTGACTCTGTGAGCCTGCTGCCTGAGGTAGCAGGTCCTGGGCTGTAGGAAGAACCACAGTGACCCCTACCAATGAGCGTGCAGTAGGCTCCCTCTTGGCCTTTCTGCACGGACATGCCCAGGACACAGTACTCAAGGACTTTACAGCTCGCTGAGGAAACAGGTCACGTGGAACAAATGGAAAGGCACGAGGCCCTAAATCTAGGGTTCTGCTTAGCATCAGTGCAGTAGAGGAGGAATTGACCTGGGCTTTGGAAGATGGGAAGGACTCCTGGAGAGGCCTCAGGTGGAAAGACCTTCCATTCCCAGAGCAGGGTCCATGGAAGGAATTGAGGTGACATGGCCTGCTGGGGGTACAGGGGGATGACTGTCATGTGCCCACAACTCCACCTGAGTTATGTCATTTGGAGACTGGCTAACAGGATTTCTGTAGGTAGCAGTATCTCCAGGTGGGGAAGCTGAGGCAGGGAGAGGTGAAAGTGGACTGCCTAAAGTTCTAAAACCAGCAAGGGTAGAGGCAACGTTGGAAATTGAGGCAATATCAGAAAGCAAAGGAAGGTCTAGAAACCCAGGGGGAGTACTTGGGACCTGACTGTAGAATCATGGTTTGCGGTGAAATGGCAATGTTGGGAGTGTGAAATCAGATAAGAGATGTGGTGGGTGGAGAGGGGAGGGTGGCCATGTTTACTCTTCTAGCTCTTTCATCTTCCTGCCCCAAAATGCCTTTTCACCCTGATTTTGTAATTTGAACCCAATACAAATATTACCCATACTCAGTTGGGCAAGATAGAATTTATTTCCCATATTTGGCGATAAGGATAATGAGACCACGAGAAAGTGTGTCACCAGTCGTTTAGTGACCTTTTTATTAAGTTAGTCATAGTGTTGCTGACACCATTGGGATGTGGTCTGCTACTCTTATTATTAATAATAATATTGATAACATGGGAAATTCATTCAATTCTTTGAGTGCTGTCTACAGCTCCTGATAGCATAGAAACCTGGTCTTCAGACAGCTTCCATTCCAGTGTGGAAGGATTCAAAATTTTGAATGGGCAAGGGGAAAGGAAAGCTACTGGGTCACAGAAAAAGAGCTGTCTTCATTTACCTGACTGCCATCTTGGTGGGAAGGGGGCACCCCAAAGACAGAAGCTACCTAAAGAGCAGGCTGCAAATAGATGCAGCTAATACTTGAGCTGGATGAGCTAAATATGGTATTTTTCTCTCTCAGTCTAGTGGACGGAGGGCAGGGTTGAGAGGGAAAGAGGAAGCTTGTGGGGAAGTTCATGTCAGCTGTAGAAAAATAAAGGAGTAGTACTTTCTCTGCACAGTAGAGTCGTAACTCAGTAACTTCGTGGCCTCATCCCATGAGCATGGGGAGTTTTATAGAAGATGGGATTTGTACATTACTCATTCATACATTTATGCAACGCGTATTAATTAACTGAGCGCCCACTCTATGCCAAGACACGTGCAGCGTGCCGGATTTTCAGAGATGAATAGCCCCAGTGCACGCTCTCTCTGATTCACTACCTAGTCAGAGAGACCCAGACATTGAGGGAATTTAAATCAGCACAGTGCTCTGATGAGGAGTAAGTACACGGAGTTCTGTAAGGACAAAGAGGGCCCCCAGTGCAGCTCAGGAAAAGCTTTCAGGAGGAGGTGATATTTCATTACCAAGCTCCAGCTGTGCTGGTCTTCTTGTAGTCACAGATTCCTCCCCATTCTTGCTGTTCCCTCGACATCGAATGCTGTTCCTTCTACTGTGTGACTGTCTGCTCCCACACATTCTTCAGGTCTTGGAACAAACCCCGCTTTCTCAGACAGGTATCCCCTGATCCCTTCCCATATCTAAATGTCTCTTATTTTTCTTTCTTAGTACCCTATTCCTTTCCTTTGTAACAAATATATTTGTGTCTTCATGAAGTTTTAAATCACTATTTTTCCCACCAGTGGGGAAGCTCCCTGAGGAAAGTACCCTCTTCTCTGCTTACTGCAGTGGCTGGCACATGGAGAGCGCTCAATACAATCGGTGGGACACATGAGTAAAATTACCCCACAAAGGCAAGGCAAGAAACCCTCTGAATCTCAGTTTCTTCATCTGCAAAATGGCATTTATGTACTTCCCTCCTAGGGTTTCTGTAGCTTGGCAGGCTCCTAATCCCCCAAACCTGTGACTATGTGACCTTACATGGCAAAAGGGACTTTGCAGATGCAATTAAGTTTAGGCTCTCGGGATGGGGAGATGGTCCTGGATTGTCTGGGTGGGCCCGTTGCCATCACAGGAGAGGAAGGCAGGAGATGAGCAGGACAGAAAGCAATGTGATGGAGGAAGATGCTGGGCTGCTGGGCTTGAAGAAAGAGGAAGGGGCCTGGAGCAAGGAATGCAGCTCTGGAAGCTGGTAGAGCAAGGAGCAGATTCTGCCTTGGAGCCTTCAGAAGGATCCTCCTCCACTGACACCTTGACCTGCCTCCTCTGGGACTCTGCCCTCCAGAGCTGTCAGATAATTGACTTGTGTGGTGTAAGGTCACTAAGTTAGTGGAGATTTGTTACGGCAGCCGTAGGAATCTATTACCTGCCGGGAGCTAGCAGGATCATGTGCGGGAAGGCTCTTGGAAGAGCCCAGCCGGGAATCATGATTAGTTTTTCATGGCTCCTGCCTTGTTTATTCCATTTCTGTGCGGCGCTAAGTTCCTGCTACCACAATGAGGAGAGAGGCTTGAATCATAGCCCTGCACCCCAAGGAAGGGTATTGTTTCATGGGTTGTAATTGCCATAGAGCTTGAAAACCTTCCAGGTCTTATAGTTCTTAATTATGTGCTCATGCATATGCATCAATTACACACATGCTCCTACCTAGCTGGTTACTGCAAAGACATTAAAATACATATATTTGGAACGGTTTCCTCTGCGAGCATCTCTCTCTCTGAAAATATCCTATGGAATATTTCACCTCCACTGCATTAATGTGCTCCGGTTGGGACCTGCTTGCCAATCTTCCCCTGCACAGAGGAATTAAACCTTCCGCCTCATCGGCTCCAGTCCCGGTGCCTGCTATTCCACCTGGCAATTCACTCCTCAAAGGTTTAATTGCAGATTGGGCATAACAAATCCCAGTGGCTCTCCCAGCTCTTGTCTGTTTGGCTGGGTGAGGTCTGCTGTCCTGGAAGGAGCAGAGAGTGCCTGAGCCAAGGGCTCTGCATATTTAAATGGCAGTGGAAGGGGAAGAAAGGGCGTCCACATTGTTTTCCTGCTGGAGTGGCTCTGTTGGTTCTGAGCTTCTGGCCCACTGAATTCCAGCTGTGTTTCAATGCTAGAGATGCCGCTTTACCGGCAATCAAGGGCTGTGCCAAGCTGCAACGCGTGAATGGCCTTGTGCGGTGACTTTCAGCTCCACTTGGCTCCGTTTCCCGATCTGGCAGCCAACTTTCTCCTTCCCTCTCCTTCCCTCTCCCCCGTGGACTCCCCTTCTTCTTTCCGCTCCTTTTCTCCTCACCTGCTCCTCCTCTTCTAGAGGTTCTCACAGGAACTGTACTTGTTGGCTTGTGTTGAGAAAATCACGGTAGATCTTCAGGGGCATTTTCACCAAATAGGTGGTGGTCAGTTTGTTGGTGAGCTAAAGGGTAGTGATCTGGGAAGCGGGTGTGGCGCAATGGATGGAGCCCCCGTTTACCATGTGTGAGGCCCCGGGTTCGCGTCCCGGGGCCTCCTTGTGAGGGCACGCTGGCCTGAGCGGTGCGGTGGGCTGATGCGGCAAGACCTCACAGCAAGGGGGAGATAAGCAGACACAGAAAAAACACACAGCGAATGGACACAGCAAACACAAGCAGCAAGGGGGGATAAATAAATAAATAAATAAATCTTAAAAAAAAAAAAAGAAAGAAAAATAAAGGGTCGTGATCTGCCCTCAATTTTTTACTCTTAGACTGATCTTATAAAAACTTCTTTTTTGGGGAAGAGGAGATCTCACTTTTGGAAGCTCCACTTTATCACATCCAAGCTATATTATTAAATAATCCTTTAAGCTATCTGCATCTCGGTTTGCTTATCTGTAAAATGGAGGTAATAATGTAAACGTGGTAACATTGCTGGGAGGACTAAATCAATTAATACGTAAAGTGCTCAAGGGTGCAAATGCACCGCACTCTCTGCAGAGTTTCTCTAAAGGAAGACTCCAAGGCCCTGCCCAGCGTCAGATTCCATTTGTCCAGGGAGAAGCCAGGGAATCTGCGCTTGGAGCAAGGTGCCCAGGTGACAGCGATGTGGGGGGTCTGCAGACTCCACTTGTGGAGACTCTCCACGTGCTGTGCAGAGGGTGAGCTTGGACGGTGAGCGCCTTCAGGGCGCCCCTCAATGCCCGCCGCAGGGGAGATACCCAGTTCTCATGGGCCAGTGCTGAATGAGCACCTCACTGCACTTTAAATATTACCTGATTTCTTAAAGCCTGATATCAGAGTTAGGCAGCTGGTCTCTACTTAGTAAGTCAAAATAGAAAATTTTGTGAAAACTGGTTTCAGTTTAACTTGGACACAGGGACTAAGCTGAATAATTTTAATATGACTATGTTCATTAAGTCTTCAAAATTCTCTAAGAAAGCAGATTTTCATAATGAAATGACTCTTACTGAGCAAACTTTGGCCGACAGATGCCTATAAAGTACTATGTTAATGTGAGTTTTGGGGACAAATGTTTTTAAATGCACAAGAAGGTGGCTGCTGTGATTGGATAAGTGGAGGATGGGCGTTTTAGTTTGCTAAAAGCTGCCGAAAGCAATATACCAGAAATGGGTTGGCCTTTACAATGCGGAGATATTAACTTATGAGCTTATAGTTCCAAGGCTGAGAAAAACGTCCGAAGCAAGGCATCAGGAGATGCTGTCCCGGAAAAGACCAGCTGTGGGCGATTCTGAATGCCTCTGCCTCCTGGGAAGGCACCTGCAGGCATCTGCACGTCTCTGCCTTCTCCTCCCGGCTCCATCGCCTTCGGCTTCTGGCTGCTCCATCTGCGGCTTTCCCTCTCAGCGTCTGTGGGTTTCTCTCCGTGCTCCTGTGGCCTTCTTCCCCTGTGCCTCTCTGGGGGCTTCCTCTCAGCATGTCTCTCTTTATTCATCCCCTTTATAAAAGACTCCATCCAGGGTCACACCCTACTCAAATAATAAAATCAAATGAAAGTCCCACCTACAATAGGTTCACACGCACAGGAGTGGATTAGCTCTAAGGACACAATCTTTTCTGAGGTCCATAAAAGCCTCAAACTACCACAGTGGGGAGGCGAGAGAGTAGAGGTTTGGAGTCTTTGGATTGAGATCATGTACTCTCCATCCTGAACTGAAAGCCAGTCATGTAATGCAAGACATGGCTGGGGTAGGTGATGGGCAAGTAAAGGACATGCTCAGGAAAAGGATGCTCAGAAAGCATAAAGAAAATCTGGAAGGATAAGAAAATAGGATTGAATAGAGGGCAGCTGTGCACAGAAACTCTGGGCAATAAAAAGGCTCAGGAGCTTCTGGGCATGGCAGCTGTAGTTGCTATAGATTGGGGTTCCTGCCCCACCCAAAGCTCTCTTCCCAGGCAACTGTCTGCAGCCAGATCTGCTGAGGCGCTTGGCCAGGGCGGTAATGGCTGTCACATCCAGTCTTCTCCCGTCCCTTCCTTCTCATATGACGGTTTGGTCAAGAGCATTTTCCTGGGCAGAGCTGAGCCAATCAGATCCCTCTCCTGAAATCTGGAATGGGAGTAGTGAAGCAGTAAGACAGTTGTTTGTCAGAACCTGAGCCCAACATGCACGTAGAGATGGGACCAGAATCAGCTCCAAGGTAAGTCAAAGCTCCAATTACTGGAGCAGAAACCATGGGAGCAGAAACCGGTCTACAGAGCAGACAGCACAAGCCAGAGAGAGGCAGAGATGTGAGACTATTTGGCGTCTAAGAGAATAGCTGCTTGGTCCATTGCCTTCTGATTTCTTGGCAGCTGGGTAAGGTATCTGTGAGTCTATCTTTTCAGTAAGCCCTCCTTTAAGCAGGCTGGCTTGAGGTGATCTCTTCTTTATAATCAAAAGAACTCTGAGAAGCAGTCAGTGGGATTGAGCATGCAACAACACTCAGGGAGAACAATTTCATCTTGAATTTGGTAATGGACCTGGGAGGACCCACCTTTCCCAAAGGCTGATGCCAAGCACACAGCCTTAGAAGGAAAGAGCTGGAAATATCAGCTGCCCTGTCACTGAGCTGAAAGCCAGTCCTTGTGTTTGTGCATACAGTTAGCGGTCTCTGATCCTCACACTGGAATAAAGAGGACTTTCCTGGGCAGCCACATGGCCAGGCACTGAGTTGGGCTAATGACCTGCTTCAGAGGAGCATTTTTATGGGACAGCAGGCAGTGGCTCCGAAGTGGAGTCTTCATTGCTGACTTGGGGAATGGCAGTGGAAACGGCAATAGGGAAAGAATCGGTCGAGCTTTTCCCTCCTCCCTGCATCTTCCTCCACCACCCCCTGCCCACGCACCCCAGTGGCAGCCTGGCCTTAGCAAAGGGCTTATAGTGTCCTCTGCTTTTCTAGGTGATTCCTAAGGGGGTTAGCACCATGTTGAGGCTCTTGTAAAATCACACTCACTGCTATTTCCTTTGGATGGGGTCTCCGCCACCAGCTCTAAATGCCTTCAGATGTTCAGGTCTGTAGACGCGGCGTCTTCCTCACCGGTGTAGGTGTTGTCAGCCAGTCAGCAAGTGTTTACTGAGCACCCCCTGGGTGCCCAGCTCTCCACCAGGTGCTCTGTGCTCTTGCTTATATGTGTGAAGAAAACAGGCAATTGCTCAATGTGCTGTTCTGTTGGAAGGTGCTGGCGCTTTGGTGAGCATTGCTAGGGCAACCAGACCAAGAATTTGTTATTAATTAATAGTGCAGTAATTGTACCTATTTCTAGCTAAACAGAAGAGGAAACTGGTTAGGGTGATTTTCTTATTTGTGTGTGACTGGTGAAAATAGAAACAGTTTTATGGCAAAATAGAAGTTTTGGCCAATTTATTTAAAGCTAATTGGAAAAGATATAGACAGAACTGGTGTGTGTGTGTGGGGTGGAGTTATGGATGAAAATAGCTCAGCTCATAACCAGCATGACCAGCAGCAAAATATTTGAATGTTTTCTCAGGAGAGAAGGAAACCACTGCATCAAGGCTCCATCAAGTGACAGGCGCAAGTATTGAGTTAGGATTCGGGTTCCGTGCTAAAGGCGAGCATTCTAACCAGGGCTGATGGGAAGATCCAGTTAGAAGAGTTTGCATAAAATCAGTTGAGAATTCATGAAGAAAAATACACATGTGTGTGTTTTGTATAATTTTTTGTTTTGTTTAATTTTTTTGTTCGTGGCCTTTAACAACAAAAACAATGAGTGATTGTCCAAGTTCTCATTGGATTGTTGGCGGTTTATTAAGGATATATGTATTTTGTATTAAAAAGTGGACTTAAATGGTTTTTGACTCAAGGATGCAAATCCTTTGTTCTCACAATCCTGCAGCCTTTTTGTGCTTTGACTCTCATTCCCTGATCAAAGGTCTTTGGAGATAGGGTAGATTCAAAAGGAATCTGGGCTGGACGGAGCCAATACGGTCCTTTGTGTCTTCAAGAATTTACACTAAGAAACTAAATTAGCCAATTTTAGGGACTTAAGTAGGAGGAGGGGCTCACAGAGCCCTGGTGTTAGGTAGTCATGCCCTCATCAGCTTCCAGAAGCAGAAACAAACCTGCAGAGAGCAGGAGAATACACTTATCCAGTCATTCCTTACTCATACAGCTATTTATTGAGCACCTACTGTGTGCCACACCCTCTTCTGGGCACAGATGATACAACAGAGAATGAAACAGAGTCCCTTCCCTCAGGAAGTTCACATTCTAGTGAGGCCAGGGGGAGAGAAAACATATACTATGTGCTGGGGTGGTAATAAATGCTGTGAAGAGAAAGAAAGCTGCTAAGGCCATGGTGATGGATGCAGGTGAGGGGGTGCTATTTTAGATAAAGAGGCCAGGAAAGCCAAGTGAGGGAATAACCCAGGTGGCTCCCTGGGTGGATGTGGCGAGAGGAGCAGGGACAGCCTTTCATGTGGCCCAGATGTGGCTGCCCTTAGTTTCTGTGATAGATACCTTGCTATGCTCTAATGAATTACCCCTTTGGGCTTAAGCCAGTTTAAGTGGTTTTCCTTTTCTTGCAACTGACAGATTTCTAAGACATTTATACATCCACAAAGCGAGTCTGAGGCAGTTATAAGCCATCTACAATTTCACTCAATGCTCCCTAGTCAGCGCATGTGGCTCTTTATCAACACCTGGTGGCAAGATCCTTAAAGTGCAGGGGCACTTTCTAAGGCAAAATTCAGTCTGTAAGCAAAATAGAGGTCAAGAAAGAACAACTCTGCAATGTTTCTTATTTCAGTTTCAGAAAAATTTGAAAACAGAAGAAATTATGTACTCAAAAGCATTAAAAGAGCATTTATATGTGCCAAGATTATTCCATTTCATCCGGAACATTCAGGAAAACGTGGAGTGATGAGCTATGATTTCTTTGAGTTGAAGGCCAGAGCTGGTCCCTGTTGTGGACTCAGTTCATACAGACCTCTCTTTGCTGGTTCTGAGAACTTTCTACATGTAAATCTGGGGCCGGGTCCATTCCTGGCCCTCTGCCTTCTAGGTAAAAACCCCACCAACAAGATGGAATATCCCTAGAATGATAGGACTTACCCAGGCACACAAATGCTCAGACATCAAAAAGGAATTCAAGTCACATATAGCCTGAGGTTTTGACTGCTGGGCTTGTATTCAAAGGAAAGAATATTTATTGAGTAGCCAGGTGCCAGGTACTTGACACACAGTACCCCAAGGAATTAAGCCCATTCTATAGATGAGGAAACCACACGGCAGAGAGATTAAGTGCCTTGCCGAATCCATCAAATTCTGGGTGGCAAGCTACAGAAGATTACTCTGGTTCATAAAGTAGAAAGGGAATAATTTGAAGAAGCAGAGAACCAGGGGTAGGCTTCCAGAGATGCTGCCTAACATCAGAACGCAGAACCAGAAAACCAGATAACCATTGTCACTTACAGAGAACTAGATGCCACTATTTTCACCACTGCTTCATCTGGGCAGGGACTCCACTTGACTGCTCCTGATAATGCTACCAGTACCTTGTGTCTTTCACACCAGGGAATTGCCCCTTCAGCTGTCACCATCTCTACTTCTCCCACTCCCCCTCCCATTCTCTCTAGTCTCACCAGCTCCCAAGTAAACATTTCGGCACAGTGGGCTCTGATTGGAAGAGTCTAAATGACATGCCTAGGCTCAAGCTGCAAGGAAGGCTTGAAAAGGAAGTTGTTAGTGTTTTCACCTCCTTTGGGAGTGACTACTTTTGTCCATCATCAAGTGGGGAATGTTCCAAAGGTAAAAAATGGCTTAGATGTAGTTTGTCAAACAATAGCCAAATGCCCATCAGAGTTGCCCAGACTGGCATATCCACTGAGGGAAGGGAATTGGAGCTCAATTTCCAGAGCCTGGCACTTCACCTTTCCTCTCATAGGGCTGCCAATCAAGGAGATGCTCACTTAAGAAAAATCATCAAACAAACGTGATTGAGTATTTTCAATATGCCCACATGTCACTAAGAGTTGGGGGTACAAAGGTGCAAAGGACACAGTCCTTGCCCTCAAGGTGATGGCCTAATCTCTGTCACACAGTCATGAGCAACCATAGTGAATGGCTGTTTATTGATTACCTTCTGGACTAGGTGCTTTGCATATACTGTCTCTAAATCCTGACAAGTGAGACATTCTTAATGCCATTTTTTTCAGATGATGAAACTGAGGCTCATAGAGGTTACATACCATGTACAAAGTCACACTATTAATGAGTAGCAAATCCCAGACTAGAACGCGAGGTCTGCCTGGCCACTTCCAAAACCTGCACTTGGTTGCAGCTAACTAGAGCTTCCAGGTCCCATAGAACTCCTTTCTTTTTCCCAGTCAGTGGGAAGGGACATTTGTGCAGAGCTTTGAATCAGTTCCTTCTATGCTTTTTCTCAGAGAAGGGTGCACCTGAGAGACTAAAACCTCCCTAGATGGATCAGAATCCAACTTAGCAGCAGCTGTTGAAATAAGACCTCGAGGAAAGTCCCAAGTGGAGGAAATGTGGTGCGTTTTCTCTCCCTTTGAGAGAGAGAAATAATTAAAAAGTGTCTAGGAAAGATGGTCAGGAGATGGACTTGGGCTGGTTCACTGCTTATTGCTATCCACTCTGTGAACCTCTGTGACGTGAGAAGACAGCAGAATGGGAGACTAGTAACAGGACCCACCTTCACGTGCCTTTTTCCCTACACCCTTTTCCTGTGGCTGAACCATCCAAGCCTCATGAACTACCAAGGAGCCTACCTCTCCACCCTGTGGTTTCCTCCCCACCCTGTGGTTGATGGATCGTGAAGGTGATATATTTGAAGATTGTGTTTAACCTGCTGTCTTCGTTAAAGTTTATTCAGGAACAGATGCACATGAATATTCTTAAGGGACATAAAGAAAAAAAAAAAAGAAAATTTGTATGAATGAAGAGATAGATATACCATGTTCATGGTTGGCATAAGACACCTAAAAAACTCATTTCTACAAACTTACCCATAACTTCAAAGTCATTCCAATGACATTCCAGCAGAATTTTCAAAAAGGAAATCAACAAGCATTCTAACAGTTACATGGCAAACTAAATGTCTGTGATTCACTAAGCCAATTTTGAAAAGGAAAAACAAAGCTGGGGGACTCACCATACAAAAATGAAGACATGCTACACAGCCAAAGTAACAAAAATATAGTGATCTGGACACTTTAACAGACAAATAGACCAATGGAAAGGAAGAGAAAAATTAGAAACAGACCTACACACACATTGAAGTTGGTGTATAGTAGAAGTAACTCCATAGACCAGTGGGGAAAAGATGAATTTTAAAGAGATGTCATTGGAAAAACTGGATCCCAGTCACATACTCTATATAAGGGCAGGTAGATTAGAGACCTAAATGAAATAAGAAAAACTGTAAAGGTAACAGGAGAAAACATTTAGAATTATCTTAGAGATCTTAGAGGGGTGGGAAAGGGTTTTATAAAAAGACTACAAAAGCAAAACTCTAAGGCAAAATAAAACAGACTTGATTACCTAAAAAAAAAAAAAAAAAGATTTCTGCATAATAATAGGCACCATAGTCTACGTTATCAATGGAGATGATATTTGCACCATCAAAACTGTTAAAAGATTAATTTCTGGCATATATGAAGAACTCTTGCAAATTGACAAGAAGAAACCAAGAACTTAATAGAAAAGAAGTCAAGGTTTATAAGTGCATAATTCACAGAAGAGGAAAGCGAAATGGCGCTCAACTCACAAGTTATCTGAAAAATGAAAAGTAAAACACTATTGAGTTACTAAATTGCACCCATCAGACTGGAAAAGATTAGAAAATAAGATACACCAAATGCTAGTGCAAGCATGTAGAAATAAAAACTTGCATGAATTCTTAGTGGAAGTAGAGAGCAGTGTGAGTCAATTTGGGGGATCAGTTTGGAAGGACATGGTGACATCCAGTGTGTATGTATCCTTAGGCTTGAGGAGACACGTGCAGGGCTAGTCATGGAAGCGCGGTTGTAAGGCACAGTTGGAGCAGCCAGGGTGCTGGATAAGGCATATGCTCTAGCCTATCATGCAGTGACCATAATAGCAACAGCAGTTAGGTCACCCTTAGGTAGCAGGCAGTATTCTAACTGGTTTAAATACATTAACTCCTTGGTCCTTTCAGAAACTCTATAGTCTCCCCATTTTACAGGTGGGTAAACTGAGGCATGGAGCATTTAAGTGACTTGCCCTCTGTTATAACTGGAAAATATAAAAAGTCAATAAAATGCATGCGTAGTGTATTAGTCAGCCAAAGGGGTGCTGATGCAAAATACCAGAAATCTGTTGGTTTTTATAAAGGGTATTTATTTGGAGTAGAAGATTATAGTTACCAGGCCATGAAGCGTAAGTTACTTCCCTCACCAGTCTATTGCCACGTGTTGGAGCAAGATGGCTGCCGACACCTGCCAAGAGTTCAGGCTTCCTGAGTTTCTCTTTTCCCGGGGCTTGTTTCTCTCCGGGCTCAGGCTTGCGTCTGTCCACAAGGCCAGCTGTAGACTATCAGGCGAAGGGCTCGTCTCTTTTCCCAGGGCCTTCTCTCCTTCCTCATGACCAAGCTCCTCCGTGTGCTCACTTCCTGGGGCTCCAGTTCAAGACTCCAACCTCCCTTCTCTGTGGTGCAGTTTTTCTGTGAGTTCCTGTCCACTAAGGGGGCAGGTACTCAATGTCCTACTGACATGGCCCAATCAAAGCCTTAATCCTTATTTAATCAAGTAAAAGTAAAACCTCTGAATCCAATACACTCTAATATGCCCAGAGGAAAAGACCAGTTTACAAACATAATCCAATATTTCTTTTGGGAATTCATCAATAATATCAAACTGCCACAAGTAGATATTAAGAATACAAACTTAGTATTGAGTTTAAACCATAAGAAAGAGAATAACATCACTAGCACAATACTACTGGCAGTCTTTTAAGAAACTACAAAGAATAATACTTCATGTTTTCAAAGGTACCTATCTGTCCAGGGACTGATACTAAACACAATAGTTCTTCTGGTGGGATGGGAATGAGAGTGAGGATTATGGATAAAGGGGAAGAAAGAAATAAAATAAGAGGGGGACTTGCACAATGATGGTGTTGATTATTATGATGTGACATGAACAGAGGGGAACGAGTAGCTCAACTCAGCACCGAGGCCCAAGGCAAGAGACAGAGAGCGTGGAAGCAAACAACGCCTGCACCGTCCAGACTGGCCACACTGCAGCACGGCCACGTGGGTCTGCTCATGATCAGAGTAGGGCAGGAGTCTCTGTCAGAGGCCGAAGCTTGCTCCGAAGGAAGGGAAGGTGCCTCTTTGCTATGAGGCTCCAGACGCATTGTGCTCTTCCTAAGCCTTTTCCTGCACATGGGCGCTTATTTGTACGTGGCCCTGTTGTGTTTGGCTGCCACTATTCTCTACTGCTCACGGTGCATTAGGCTTAGAATAAGTATTAATAAAGACCAAGCACTTTCACTTGCTGGGGGCTGGCTCTGCTTATCTCTTCGTAGTAATCTCTTATTTAATTCTTGAAACAACCGGATGAAGTGGGCGCCATTTTGTGGGGGAGTCTCAGAGAGAGTAACTAGGAATAGCTTACCCGAGGTTTCACAGAGGTGGTGGTGGGATCCGGGTTCACACCGAGGGCCTGGGGGCCCACTTCTGTGCTGAGTTGGCACGCCCCGGCACCTCCCTCCTCCTCTGCGCGGAGTCTTTCCTGCACGCGCTCCTTACGACAGGCAAGTGAGAGACCTGGACAGGATGGCTTTGTCTGTTTTCCACATGAGAAACGGAAGGTCCCCATAGCTTTGCTTAAGCTCAATGACTAGTCCATGACAGGCCACGCTCACCAACTGCTCACTTGCTTGGACGCTCTTCAACCACCATCTTCCATGTACTAATGAGTGCCCCTGGTTGGTCCTGGTATTAGGCATGGGGGTGTGGGTGCCGTCCATCTGTGTCCCGCATGGGTGCAGGGCAGGTGACCACTACTGGTGTGGGGGGTGGAGACACCAGCTTTGCCTTGAGTGAGTCTCTGTCCACCTGCCAGGACACTAGGGATTCCCCTCAGTCCAGGCCTACCTTTGGGTGTAGGCACTCTGGCCAGCTGGTCCCGGTTACCACAGAACGGTGTCCCACTCACACCCTAGCTTCACCTTCAACTGAGAAGGCCTGAGCCTGAGGAAATGGACCTGACCTCCTAGGTGGTCCGGAAGGGTCTGGGGCACAGCAAGACAAGTTGCCTCTCAAAGGCAACCAGGAACTCCCCAAGGCAAATGGGATAACAGCTGGCACTCACTGGTCACATTTCTAAGCCCTCTGCATGTATGGTCTCACAGAACCCACCCTACCCCTCTACGAGGGCAGTATTTCATTTTATGATGAGGAAACTGGGAAACAAGAGCATCCAGCAGCTTGACAAAAATCTATAGCTGATAGCAGGGCTGGGGTTAGAGCACAAGCCTCTCCCTCCAGCGCCCATGAGCAGAACCCCTAAGCTGCACGGACTCTGCACTCTGGTACCACGTCACTGCCTCGGGTCATGCTGGCCAGGCCATTTGCCTTCAACACTCGGAGTCCTGAGGTTTTTAAACATGTCCTTTCCAGCTCCATCTTTCTTGAGCAATGGTGCCTACCTCTGCTGATTTCAGGAGGGGCTTCACTAAAGGCAGGCTAGAGAGAACCCAGGCATGGGCCAGCGGGTCACCAAGGCCCCTTCCCTATCTGACCCTCCAGGATGAGGGCTCACCCCTAGGCAGCTCTGGACTTGAACTCCCCTCTGCTGGCTTTATGATCTCAGGCCAGTCACCCCCACTGCTGGTGAGCTCCTGATCCCTACTGGACAAGGAGAGCTGGCTGGTGGTGATTAGCTTTCTAATGAGTGCAAAGGACTTTTGAAGATGGACCCTGCTCAGTGAGCACCATTGTTACCACAGAGCAGCTCTGGTGGGGGGTGTCCTGAATGACGTCATCAGGCTGCTTCCCCACTGGACGTCTTTGGCAGCACTGGAGGGATGGCAGAGAGGTCGTGCTGCCAAACACGTCCTGCTGGGAAGCACCCCTCATGACATCATGTGCAACACCCCCACCTGAGGTGCTTTGTGAAAATAATAGGGGTCATGAGTGGCTAAAGAGTGCATGTGTGTGCAAGTGTGTGTGCAAGCGTGCATGTGAGTGAATGCACGCGGGCGTGTGTGAGACTGTTTGTGCAACTGTGCATGTATGAGGGATTGCATGTGTGTGTGAGGGGTCCTACAGCCCATATCTTTCTCTCCCACATCCCACCACCGCTCCTAGCCTTGGTTTCTGATCCGCCCCCTTACTGTGCATGTGGTCAGGGTGTAGGTGCTTAAAGGCTCTGATTGCTGTTATATTAGCAGCAGCAGGCCATTTCCATTCAAATCCGTGAAAGGGAGCCCTGCAACCAAGCTGTCCTCAACTCACGCAGGCGCATGCCTGTGCACACACACATGCTCACGCACACACACACCACTGAAAACCTCAGGGACATTTGCTGCACTCTGGAGATTGCTTTGTCTTTGAGAGTCTGAAGAGAAAAAACCCATCAGCTGTCAAGGGTTTTAATAATTTATTTGTCACTACACAAGTAATGCATGAATATGTTCTGGTTGTAAAAAATTCACACAACACATATAAAATTAAAGTCTCCCCAAGTGAGGAATTTTAAGTAACTCTGGCCCTCACCTGTCACCCCCTAGCCCTGCTGTGGAACAGTTCCAGGGAGTGCTGGTGAAGCGGGCGGAGGCTGAAGGAAACACAGAGCCCCTGTAACGCAGGGAAGGATGGGGAAGCCGGAGTCACTGGGAAAATGAACTTGGGCATCTTTAGCTGAAATCATCCTTTCTGTGTAAATGCTGTTGACTTTGCCAGGAAGTCCTTTTCAATTTTTACAGTTCTCTTTTAAAGGAAAGCGGGTGAGAAGGCCATGGGCCCCTGCACCAATGTGAAGACTCCCCCTTTTCTCTAGCATCAGAGGCAGCTCAGCCTCCTGGCCTGCTGGCACCCTTCAGAGGGCTGCTCCCCAGCTTGGGCAAGAGAAGGAGGATCTGCCCGCTCCCAGCTGAATTACTCAAGGAGTCCCTCCACGCTGGGCACACTCCTCCTTGAGAGGAAGGACCTGGCCATCTTTATCCACAGCAAGAGGGAAGATTTTTGTCTCTTTCTCAACAACATTCTATTAATAGGTAGCTCCCTTATGAGTTAATAAGCCCCTGTATAAATTTACTGCTGAACCAGATGGAAATGAATGAAGAGTATTGGAGAAAGAGTCAGAAATGCACTGAATCCAATAAAGACCAAGATGGGAAGGATCTTAGTTACTATCAGTTTAGCTCTTCATGTTACATGCAGAGAAACTGAAGTCCAGAGAAGCTTGGTGGAAAGACCCAAATCACACAGGAAATTAGAAAGAGGGTGAGAGCCAAGATTTAGGTTTCCAGACTCCTAGCCCAGTGCTCCTTCCACTCCAACAGACTTGGAATCCAAGCTGCCGTGATCCTCTACCTGGAGGACCTGGGACAGGTCACAACAATTCTTGGTCCCCGTTGGCCCATCACTCTTATCTTAGAGAGGAGTTTTGCTCAGCGCAATATGAAACTGGTAAGAGCAGATGAAATAACGATGGTTATATTAAGTGCCACGCACGTTGCCCAGCAATTTTTGAGTACAAAAAAGCCTGCAGTATACTTCCTTTCAGTTATTGGAAAGAAAAGCATTCCTAATTAGTAATCTACACTAGTGTTTCTCAAGGCATGATCATCACCTTACTGAATCAAATGTTTTAGGAAATGGCTCTGGCTGTTTTGCTTTTTTGTTTTGTTTTGTCTTTTATAAGTTCCCTAGAAACCTGATTTCAGACTGGGTGTTTTATAATTTTAGGGAACTATTTTTAATTCGGTTAAGTGTGATGATGTTGTGGTTATGTCAGAGGATGTTAATTTGGGGGGATGTGTGCTGAAGTATTTCTGGGTTATTTACTGTTTTTTTTTTTAATTTAGGTGTTATGTATCATGATGTTGGTAATCTACTTTTTAATGGTTCAGAAATTACACACACGCATGTGCACACACATATGACAAAATGTTAACAATCGTTGAATCTAAGTTGTGGGTATATATATAAACTGAGTATACTATTCTATTTTTCTGTATGTTTGAAAATTTTTATAATAAAATATCCAGTAAGACAAGGTGGCCAAGTGATTCTGATTCTCTCTAATGACTTGATAACCACTGATGTAGAGTTGTGAGCCACCCAACGGCAATCTATGAGTGGACTCTTTCCATGTGACTGACCATGACCTGGGTCTGTCTATGCTCCTGTTTCCAGTGGGGAAAAAAAAATAATCATTTTTAAATCCCTTTCTTTGAGTCTCATCATAATTGGAGCCACTTTTCCTCAATGATACTGACAAGGTTCTAGTTTTCCTTGCTCTGTTTTGCCTGCCCAAGTTGCCTATAAGACCAAACTGTTGAAATAGTGGATCAGCATTCCCATCTTTAGACAGGCCTAGTGGTGGCACTGACTAGACTTGAAGGTATCGATTAGACCAGTGGTTCCCAAACTTGGGGGCATAGCAAAATCACCTATAAAGTTTCAGCAGGCTTAGGTTGAGGCGTGGCCATATGTTTGTAACACCAAACAGAGGTGACCCAAACGTAAATACAGGTTTGAGATCCATTGTTTTAGACCATGATGACAATTAAGCCAAGGTCATGGGTTTCAGTCCCAACTTAAGAGCTATTTTAACTTTGCATGAAGAAATAACTTCTCCTTAGTGGCATCCTGCACACCTTACCCTGTTCTACCATCTTAAAATAGGAGTTGTGGTGGCAGAAAATGGACCAACAGAAAAGAAGTGAATTTATCAGGGCAATTTACTTAAGCCAGGAGCTGGAAATCAACAGAACCCAGAGGAAAAAGGAGAAGCTGCTGCCATGTGCATGGGAAAGCCAAGGAATCCCAAAGATTGCCGGCTAGCCAAAAGATACCAGCCCTAGGAGGAAGCAAGCCTTCTGGCCTCTCAAACCGGAGCCAATACATTCCTGTTGCTCAGGCAACTCACTGTGTGGTATTTGTTTTAGCAGCTGGCACACTAAAGAACCTGCTGCATATTCTACTGTTGAGGTGGCTGCCTTTTATCTCTGGGTGAAAAGAGGCCTTTATTTAATGCTCTCTGATCACCAAATGTATCCACTCCTCAGGAGTTTGGAAGAAAAGGTAAAAATGTTTTGTCAGCATCAGTGAATTATGATAAAAATGAGTGACACTTTTAACGAAAAACCTTTGGTGAACACTTACCTGGCAAGCCTGAAAGGAGAAATCGAACCTCAAGGAACAGAAAAATTAAACTCCCCCCACCCTCCCCGCAACTATCTTTATTATTAACACTTGCAGGGGCTCCTCACGCAGCAAAGAGAGCAGTTCTTTTAGGCATAGCCCCGGTTTCTGCAGCAGGAATCAGCAGGGTCCTTTGCCGGCATGCTATAAAGCAGCTTCCCTTGTTCTTATGTAATATGTGTTTGCAACTTAAACCTTTAATTAACCAGAGATGCCATCAAGAAAAGTTTGCCAAGGAAGAGGATGCCTGGTTTAATTAAAAAGATCTTTAATAGTTATTAAGGAAATCAATTTGGAATTCAGGCCCAAGAGCAGTGATGGGGGAAGAAATCACTGAGAGGAATTTTCCCATCTCTGTGGGTAATGATTTTAACCCTTTTACCTGCATTGCTTTAAAATCCCGGAGGCAGTGGCAAAGGGCATGAAGATTGATGCTTGTCCGTCATCCCTTGTGAATCTAAATTCCAGATCCAAGAAGAAGGCCTGCCTTATACGTGAGAAGCCTAACTTTCTGGAATGCAGTTATCCTGGCAATTGAAAGAAATAGGAAACCCTCATAAATTGAAAATCTCCTACCTCATAAGTATAAGCTATTTTTTTTTCAAGGAGATGCATTATTTCTCCCTGAGGATTTGTGCTTGGACTGTACACCAGGCTCCTTTCCATTACTGCTCTAACCCGCCTTCTTCGGATCAAGCCAGAAAAAGGGATTTGTCTCTTTGGAGCACAAGAGAAATATTATTTTCACTTGTCTCATGAAAATGATGACACAAAAGGTGAAATAGCCAGAGGATGGGCAAAATAAATTGTCTGTGTGAGGAAAACTGCAAAAAGAAAGGAGTTTTTATTTTAAAAAACAGAATTCTGCCAACAGGGGAAAGATATTAATATCATCCTTGGATGCAGCCCAGTTGAGTTCAAATGCTAAAAGCACTTTTCAAATAATCTATGTTTAATTAATATTTGTACAGCACTTAGAGAGGAAAAGTGAAGACAGGTGCAGAGTACGGCTACACAGATGACTTCCCCAGGCAACGTAGCTCTTTCTCAGGTAGACTGGGGCGTCCTGCCTCCCACCCTGTCCCGTAGCATCAGTCACCAGAAGCACAAGAGGGGAGGGACCAGAATCCAGATCTTCTAACACTCGAGCCTGTGTTCCAATCGCCAGGTGACACTAAATCAAAGAGTTGAGGATGGGCCTCACCCTTGTTTGTATCCCTCACAGCAAGTGGCCAGGAGCCTGTGCTCACAGCGCCTTTGTGGATTGCTCTGCTGGGCTTGCTAGCCCACTGAGCCATCACTTTGCCTGCTGTGGAGTTGGGGCAGATGAGTTAAAATCCAGGCTTTCCCAAGAAGCCGCTCTCTTATTGGAGGCAGATCATGTGGCTTCTTTGGGCTTCACTCTTCTCAACTGTAAAGTCAGGGGCATTGAACTAGGTGAACTAGGCCCGTCTTTTCCCTAGCATTGTCGGGTCCACCATCTCCCTCCGTCCTCTCTGGGCAGATCTGTTCCCAAGCTGGTAAGAACGGTAGTGTACAGAAATCTCAGTGTGTCTTAAAACTTCGGTGGCTACATCTTTCACTACACACTTCTATTTCACGTATGTTCATGTATGAATGATACATGTCAATAAAAATTTTAAAATAATAATTAAAAAAATGACAAACCTCTCGTGGCTAAAGTATGGGTTGCAAACTGGAAAGCAGCAGACTGGGTCCAGACTGCAGACCTGTTAACTTTGCCCATCCAATGGGTATTTTTTTGGGGGGTGGGGTGGGAGAAGGCAGGGAATGAAATGAGTTCACAACAGTTGAAATCCAAGAGATGTCACATAGTTCCCTGGACCTGTGCTTCTCTTGAGTTGGGGAACTCTGGCAACACTTTACCTGCCTGGGCAGTGGTCAGCCTGCCGTGTCCTCAGCACCAGGGTCAGCTCCCGCCATCCTTGCGCCTTCGCTGCTATTTCCTGGACTCCACCCTGCTTCAGAAGGATGGAGGTGTGGTCAGCGTCTGGTGTCAGGAACAACCTGCCCACTCAAGAGATCGTCAGTCCCAGGAACCTGGCTACCTCCTGGGATGTGTGAGCTGTGAGGGGGATAAAAGTCTTCAGATACTGACTGATGTGGGCAACCTAATTACTTTCTTATTCAAGCTGGCTTAATTCGTCTACAGTGTCTCTTCTTTGCATAAAATCTTGAATATAGTTTACTCAGAATAGTGCCCCATATGAACATTTACACTCTCCCAAAATTCAGCACACAAACAAAACAACTGTAATGGCAGAGACCCACATTTTTAGTCATCTAAGAAAAGCAATCATCCTTTTAGCAACAACACTGGAAGTCCTCCAAATAATTAAAGTGGCCATAGAATTCATTGTCTAAAATAGGAGTTTCTTGAAAGTGAAAGGGGATACTATTAATACTTCTGCCAGAAACACAGACACAAACCAGCACTGTTTTTACTCTATGCAAAATGCAACATCCACTAATGACTGGATTACAAAATCTACCGTTGGCTCCTAGAGCTTGTCCTGGGAAACAGATTTGTCTCATCTCCAGCCCTGGGCCATGCTTGGCTCTTCTCATTGTCGAAGTTCCAGCCAGATTGGAGATTATCCACCACAATTTTGTTCCTTCCAGGGTTTGAACTGTTCCACCTCCTGCTACCTCTCAATGATTAAGCCTACCAAGAAGAACTGGCTTTCATTGTCAAAGGTGATGCTGGCCACTGCCACACTTGGGCAACTGAAATTGGGACCTGAGAAGTAAATGACAGCTGTCTTTGGAGCCCTCCATTTCTTCTTCTGCTTGCAATCTCCTCTTTCGGAGTCCTCTCTAGATAGCTGAGGTTAGGGAATTATTTTCTACTTTTCTTTAAGCTAATTAGGTCACCCCTTTTATGTTGCTAGAACTGGGCATCTTCTGTGGGGAGGACCATGGCTTGGGTCTCCGCAGGACACCAGTGGTGAAGAACAAACCACTTTCTACAAACGGCAAAGACACATCACGGTAGCAGTAGTAAGTTTTACACGTGGCACTAGGGTAAGGAGCTCAGAAAACGCGGGGGCTTTCTGAATAATGAAAGCAGCAGGCTTTTGAAATGCAAAGAGAGATATCCCTTTCAAGAGAAATGTTACAGTGCTAGAAGGATGGTAAAAGGAGTCATTTGATGAATAGAGAAAGATCCAGAAAGGTGGACCCTCAGATCCTTTTGAAAAAGCCACCCATCTACTTGTCAAAGATGAGAGGAAAAGCCGGCTGGCTTTATTCTTTTGACAAGATGCACTAAGGTGGGAGAGAGAGGAGGTAGGAGGGCTGGTAATAACTCATTCTCATTTACCAGGCAGCCTAAACTACTCTTTCACTCTTCTGAAAAAGGCCTTGCAGGAGAGCCGGGGCATGCAGATTTGACAGGATCTACAGTGGCAAGGAAAAGGCAGAGGAACACAGAGGAAAGGGGGCTGACGTGTGATTTACAATCGGAGAACTTGAACAGAGCAGCCTGCAGGGGTCGGCCGAAGACTCGTGTCTGTACTGCCACGGAATGAAGACAGACGTCTTTGAATTCTCCCTGCTGCTCCTTTTGCTGCGGGGGAACCCTGCCAATACTGGGCCAGCAGGTGAGTCTCATCTCATTACTGCGTTGCACCTGCCTGGCCACTGGTTCCCTTCTCCTTATGGCCCAGAAGGGATAAAGACCTCAGCCGAAAACCTCCCGAGCCTCTCTGCATGAAATTACATTAGGCTGGCACGGAGGGCAGCTTGCTGGTTGTGGCAAGCCTAATAAGCGTGCAGATGGCAACACGCACACCTACATGGGCATGTAGGCACACACTCTCACTGAGGTCATGCAGTGGGCAGAGAGGTGGGATGTGGGGAATCTGGTCCAAAAGGAACAAAAGCCTGCAGCCTCGGCAGTGAGCTGAGCGAGAGAAACAGGAGAGTTAAAGGAACCGAAAAGCAAAGTGCAAAAACCCACAGCAAAAGCCACTGGAGAACATATGCCTCGGACTTCACAGCTTCCTCCTGCTTCCAGCTCACATTTGCTCCATATGCTGCATTACACAGCTTTCTGGGGCCGTAATGGATTTTATTCTGTAGTTTTTCTACTAACATGAATGACGCACATCTGCTCCAATACCCAATTCCCTTTCTAATGTTTTCGGTTGTGAGGAGAGAACAGTTTACCCTGAATTTGCTAATGATAGCAGTGGCAGATCCTAAGCCAGGGACCAGCAAGGTTAAAACCCTGAACGTGTGGGTCAGAAGGGCTTTTGAGAGAGCATGACATCACAGGTGGGGAAACTGAAACCAGAGAAATGAGGAACTTGCTCAAGGAAAGCAAGACCAGGGAGGCAGTACACTTTAGTGCACCAGGACATTCCTCATTTGGAGTGTATTTATTTTTCCCATTTTCTGCCATGTTAAGTCCTTTGCTAAAAGTTTGTCCTCCCCATACAGGCTGTGATGAGATAAATGTAACTTAGATTAATCACCAAATGATAGCTATTCCCCTGCTGGGATCAACTTGCTCTGCATTACTTAAGCTAGTTGTTAAAGCTTTAAATATTTATCTGAACATGGGGAGTCCCTGCATAGGCTGGATCTTGGGGGAGACCTACAGGGCCGGGCCCTAAATGGAGGCTCACCTGGTTTCTTCCCGAAATCTGTTTCCATCCAAATGACAGTCTCTACAGCCCTTTGGCTTGATCAGGTAATGATACTTTACAAAACTGGATTCCCTTGACAGCTTCCATAGGTCCAGGGAATCTTCCCCTGGAGGACAAAATAGCAATTCCAGAAGCAAGCATCTTGCAATGAAATGCCTGCTCTCCCATGTCTTGCAGGCCCAGTGTAGAGCTGCTCTCACTCTGGGGCCTCAGTTTCCCCATATGCCAAACAGGAGGAATGGAGCCGCTCAGCATCTCGGCGGCAGCTAGCGCTGTGCAGCACCATGGTGAGAGCTTGGCGGTGCTGTTGTGTAACTGTGTGCCATCTGTTACTCAGAAGCAGCATCACAAAGCGCTGAGCAATGGACTACGGTGCTGCAGCTGCTGCCTGGAGCTGACAACATCTCAGCGACTCGCCCGGGGGGTCCCTGCAGAGTCTGCCGCAGAACACTTTGCAGGCCCAAGTCGCAGGTCCAGGGAAGGGAACTCTGGAGCTGGGGATCAGTGCACACGCAGCAGAGATGGGCTCTCTTGCTGCTCCTAACGTCTCCCCTACCCCATGATGTGATCCAGCTGGACCTTTGCCTGGCATCACACTGCCTCATCTCCTGGTCAATGCCGGGGAGCCTACCCCAACCTTTCAGTGTTCAGCGTTCTGACAAAAGCAAATGCTGGGTGATCCCTTGGTTTGTGTGATGGCCTGAGAGCTCAGCTCTCAGTCTGGCCAAGTCTGACTGCAGTCTGGCCAAGAACTCTCTGGAGTTGTGAGGCAGGGCCGACCTGTGGCTAAAAGAGAAGGGACCGAATGCAGGAGGTCTTTGAACAGCCTCCTCCATTTCTGACTTCACTTCTAGAGGCCTGCTTTACACTCGCCCCACTTCCAGGCAGGTATGGGAGCTGCTTCTAGGTGAGCTCCGTGGGCAGAGGGAGGTGGGGAGGAGGGTGGCTGCAGGAGTGGGTGCCTGGTTATCATCTCTCCAAGAACCTTGAGGAGGTAAGCATCCTTCTACTTATAGCTGCATACATGAAAATGGCACAGTTGCAAGAGCCAGAGTGCTCCGGAAAGCAAGCCTTTTTTCCTTACCCTCTTTGAGCCCTGAGATAACACCGGCACCTTAAATTCAGCCTTCACTTGTCAGAGGAGATATTATCACCCCCATTGTACAGATGAGGAATGGAAGGCCCAGGGAAGATAAACGACTTGCCTGGGATGCACACAGCCCCTGGGGCCCAGCCAGGTTTAGGACCCCTGAAGCGTTTCTCATCTGTAACATGGCCGTTTTGCCAGTGTAGCTAAAGCCTACAGGGAATCAGATCCAGAATTTGCTATGCCTCTAGCTCCAAGTGGTTTTAATCTGGAAGTGGGAGGAGGATGCTCTTCCCAAAGGAACTGGGGAATGGGGGGCTTTTAAAAGATAACCCCCTGTCCCCAGTATCCCCCTGCCCAGGGTCACTTTCCAAGAATGTCCCGTGGCTGGCCCAACTTTGGACCCCCTCTTCTCGCAAGCACAGGGCCGTGATGCTTACAAGGAGAGAAAACCCTTAAGGGAGATAGTTGCATCTTTAAAGTTAAATTTAGACCCGGTCAGCGTTCTATTAAGTGGAAAGAGTGGTCAGGCACCCCAAGCACGAATGGAAACACCGTAGGGAGCTGGCTGAACTCGGCCTTGGCCCTGAACTGCCAGGTGCGGGAATCCGGGTTGGGGTAGCGGCCCTGCCAACAGCCCAGCGTCCCAGCACCCCTTGCTGGAGGGCGGGTGCGGTAAGGGCGGGACGGAGCGTGAGCGCCACGTGCAGCCCCCGGGGCGAGAGGGAAAGTGCTCCCAGGCACAGCTCCGCCCGGCGCAGGCGGGGCCTTGCGTCCCAGCTCGCAGCTGGGGGTCGCCACCCGCGTCCGCGAGTACAGAGTTCCCGCCCCGCCCCAGGCTGCCCCGGGAGCCGCGCGCAGTAGTCCGCGCGGGCGGTCCCAGAACCGCACCGCGCGCCTCGGTCGGCGGGCGGCGGTAGCGCCCCCTTTCAGAGCCCCGCTCCCTCAGCGCGGGCTCCCGCGGAGTCGGGCAGTCGGTCGTGCCCACCCCACCCTTCCACACCCCTCCCTCCCCGCCCTCTTCTCTCCCTCCGCCCTCGTGCTCACCCCGGGCTCTGGGCACAGCCTCGGAATCCTCCCTGCCCGCAGCTCGAGTCGGGTTCCCTCTCGGCAGCGGCGGGCGGGGCGGCGGCGGCGGCGGCGGCGGCGTGGGGAGCATCTCGGCCGCCAGCGCGCTTCCTGGGCCGGGGCGGGCGTCCAGCTCGCCTGTCCCTCGGCCCTTCCCTGTGGCGCCTCGGGGCGCCGGGGCCGCCACCCCGTGCTCGCTCGTCTCCGAAACGGGGGGGGGCGCCTGGCAGGATCCCGCCGCCCTGCACCTTGATCCGGAGCTAGCGCTCCCCAGGGCGAGGCGCTCGCTGAGACACCTGCCCCGCCGCCCCTGGCCGCCGGGGGGTGCCCCAGCGACTTAGCCGCCGAGCGGGGAAGGCGAGGCGGACCATGCGGCGCCTGACCAGCCGCCTGATGCTGCCGGTGCTCGGGGTGCTCTGGCTCACCGTGCTGCTGTTCTTCTGGGTGAGCAAGAGGAAGTTGGAGGTGCTGCTGGATTCCGAAGTGCCGAGCTTCAAGGTACGGCTCCGGCGGCCGGCGGGGCGCGGGACAGTGGTCCGCGGGGGGCGCGCAGCCCGCGCTCGGGGTTCGCGGGCTCCCGGGAAGCCGGGGCGTGGGGGCGGGGGAGGCTCGGGGGCCGCGAGCAGGTAACCAGGCGCCGGGTGCGGCTGCAGGGCGGTATTTCTAGATTTGAAAAAGCTCGGGGACCTCTCGGGGCCCGCGGGGGGTGCAAGTGTGAGTGGGTACGGGCGGGGGGCGCGCGCCGGCGGGTGAACAGCGGCTCCCAACTTGAGCCGCGCGCCGGGGGTCCCGGGGCCGAGGGGGCGCTGTGGCCGAGCGGCCCAGGAGGTGGCGGCCGGTGGACGCCGCGACACCGTCGCCGGCGGTGGGGTCCGGACGCTCGGCCGGTGCTGGCGCCGGGGGGTGAGAAGTCTGGCTGCGGCGCTGACCTCCTTCCCGCGGCTGCCAGGCCCGAGTCGGGGAGGTCGGAGGCCCGGGGTCCGCCGCGCGCGCGTGTGCGTGGCGGGCGAGCGCTCCGCAGCCTCCCGCGCGGCTGCTGCCCGGGCCCACCCGGCTGTTGCCACCCAGCTTTGTAACTGTTCCCGGGCCTCTCAGTTGCCTAGGAAGTTGATTTTCCCCGAGCACCTCCACACAGCTTGTAAAAACAGGCGTTGGGATCGTGGTGGGAAGGGGAAATGGAAATTCAAGTGGCTTTTCCAAGTCCTGCCCCGTCAGGTCCTCCTTCAGGCTCTCTCTTACCTTTAGATTCCGAGCCCCCCAGGCCTGGCGGGGGGACGCGGAAGGAGGCCTCTGGGGGACTTCCAGGCCAGCCAGGCAACATTTGTGACCTGGGTCCGGAGCAGCCCTCCAGGGGCTGGAAACAAAGCCCCCAGGGGCCTTACGGTCCCAAGAGGGAGCTGGGAAAAATGGAAGAAACAAGGAGAATGGAGGGGGCAAGGAGGACCACGGCCTTAGGTGCAGTAGAGAGGGCCTACTATGTGCCAGGTACGCAGTGGTGCCTTTTGCAGGAGGGGCGCATCGATTGCATGGTGTTATTCCCCATCCCCCCACCCCCGTGGACTGGGAAACAGGTCCAGAGACTTTCAAGTAACCTGCAGTTAGTCACTCCACGGATTTGAACTCAGACCTCCCACCCTCAGGATCTTTCCACTATATCCAGCTGCCTCTCGGGGCCCCTTTTCATTTGGTTTGCTGGCACTTATGTTTGAGAATCCTACCAGTGGTCAGCTGCCTTTAGCAAACGTGTTGAGCACTGGCCTCGTTTGGGCAGTGTGCTAGGGAGCTCTGGGTACAGAGATGCAAAACTTTCCTTCTGGGGGAGCGGAGATTCCCTCACAAATGGACTGGGACCGTGCAGTATGCTGAGGGCCGAGATGATGTGATGGATGAGTGTCAAGGGAGCCTGGGGACTTCCCGGAGGAGGAGGACGTGACAGCCCTGAGTGGAGAAGGATGAACAGGTTTGCAGGGAGGGAGGGAGGGCATTCCAGCTAGAGGTTACCTGCATGAGACGGGCTCAGAGGCATGACACAGCATGTTGTGAGAGTTTGGCACAATTTGAGCATGTGGAGGACAGCAGGGGTGACGCCGGGGAGGGGTAGAGGGGTCAGGTCTTGTCCGGCCTTGTGGGCATTGAGCAGGGGAGTGGTGCGGTCACTCTGGTGACTTCCAGTAGCCTTCACAGCACTGGATCAATTTTCTCACCTCAGGCCTTGCAGAGTTAGTTTTCCTCCTTTTTCCCAGCTGGTGCAGTGAATGGTGCCTCCAGGGACATGAACTTTTATTACCTTGAGCTTACTTATTCTTATCTGACACCAGGGATCTGGGACCAGAGATGTGTCCCTCTTCCTTTCCTGCCCTTTTGCATCCTGGTGCACGCCCAACACACATTTGTCGAGTGTGGCCGTGTGCTGGTCCCTGTGCTAGGTTTGGGGGCTACTATGAAAATTACATGGTACCGCTGCCCTCTGGGGGGCTCTCACAGGTTCCTGGCTGAGGCACAATTATGAACAAATGAGTCCGGAGCAGTGGGTACAAGCTCTCTCACAACCGAGGTTTGGCACGAAGCTTCGGAATCACAGAAGTGGGGGTTTTCTAGTTGTTTCTACTTGTGTTCTTTGTCTTAATATTTGATTCCTTCTTTCCCCTATTTTCTACACCTTTCTCCTATAGCTATGGATTCCTTTTTGTCCCATGAATTCTAAAGTCTTAAAAAATCTTGATTCCACTTAATATTAGGTGCCCTTCTTTTTTGTTTGTGTTTTTCTCCTTCATCTTTTTCATCTCTAGGTATGACTTTGTGTGTCCACATGTATGTGCTGTGTGTGTTCGTGGCAATATTTTGTGTCTGATGGATGAGCATCCTTCTGTATCCTAGTCGTGTATCTGAGTGAGAGGGGGAGAGCCTGGGAGAAATCCCCTCTGGGATAGCACCAGAACAATTTTATTCCCCATGACTGACCTATACAGAAAATTCCTGAACCTGGCTGCACACCAGAATCACCTGGAGAGCTTGTTTACAATACAGATTCTTGGGCATTGTTGTAGAGATTCTGATTCTGTGGGTTTGGGAGAGGATCCTGAAATCAACATTTTTTACAAGTGTTCCAGATTATTCTGAGGAAGCCTGTTGATGGGCGGCATTTGGGAGCTAGAACGGATACACCAAGTCTGTTGATTTCTTTGGCAGTTCACTTGATCTCGTGTAGATATGACCACATGATTTCGTTCAACTTGAGTTCCCTCGTGGACCTACCTGGTGCGGGCATGTGTAGGCCTGTGCAAATCACTCTAGCTGGCATTTGCAAAGTGCTTTAGGAATTCACAAATTCCATTTCACAAATATTAACTCATTTAATCTTCACGACGATCACCTAAGGTAGATAATTCTGTGGTGCAGGTGAGCTTGAGTAAAGAGGTTAGGCAATTGGCCAAGACGGCAATGCTGTCAGGAGCAGACTGGAGTGGGATCTTCCGGGAACTGCTGGCCCCACGCTCTTCTCCCTCTTTCCATGCCACTTAGCCGTGTGGGCTGCCTCGGTCTGTCCTTGAGGGGCGTGCGCCTCCATTGGAGATGTTCACAGCGTGTGCTCTCTACCCACTTTCCAGCGCTTTGATGGCTCATCCCTAGACCCTTGCCCTCAGAGAGCTCTGGGACGTTGGTGTCATTTGTGGGGATGCTTATGCAGGAGCCACTTCAGAGGGAAATCCCATTCTGCCCGCATGGGGCTGGGTGGGCTGCCCCTTGGTGGGGGGAGCTTATGGGAGCTGGACGGTTGCAGTGCTCTTGGTTTAGGCATCATTTGCCTGTGCAGTTTGTTACTGACTGGGATGTTTGTCTATCCCAGGGGGAAAAGAAAAAAGGCGGCTTTTGGTTGATTGAGTACATGAGGTGTTCATAGGAAGTGCTCCTGCCTGATCCTGGGGACAGCGCTTGCCTTGGAGGTGTTGAACCCTCGGGGAGGCTGTCCTGCCTGAGCTCCTGCCTGGTCAGCTTATTTACCACAGCGAGAGCAGTGGGCTCCTTTTCCAAAATATTCAGACAAGCCGGGAGCGGTGTAGGGATTGGAGAGGGGAGGGCTGTAGGGAGGGCACCTGGGCCTGGTCTTCCACCTATAAGATTCCCTGGGGGGAATTGCATGCACCGGGTCTGCTGCAGGTTCTAGTTAGGTGTTCCCAGTCCCTGGTTATCCTCTCCTCACAGGGTTAGAAAAAGCCCCTATATCTAGTGATAGGCTCTCCAAAGTGGAGATAGTATTATCTCCAAAATAAGTATTATTTATTTTGGAGATAATAAAATAAACTCTATGCCCAGGCACACACCAAGAGATAGGGAGAAGGCATGCTCCTGGTTTAAGAAAATTAATTGGCTTTTTTCCCACTTAGATTCAAGAAGGGCTGGTTCTATTAATAGCTCAAATAAAGATTTCTTTAAGTTTGACTTTTTAATGTCGATTCGATTCTTTTACTAGGCCCCACCAATATTCAGCAGAAGCTCTAATTCCTTATTGAAAATCATGTAACAAATTTGACGTTTTAATTCAAACTGTGTTTTAGCAATAAGTACTATACCACTAAAAGCACCTGAAAAATGCTTTCATTTCTTCTCTCCCCTATTATTTGTTTGCCATGTGGAGAATTATACAATAAATGACAAAAAATAAAAAATAAAAAACAGCAAATTTGTCTCTTATTTCAAGAAATTAAGTTTATTCCCAGGGCTTAGGGCTTAGTAAAAGCAGAAGAATTTTAGGCCTAAAAAGAATTTTTTTTTTAGGCCTTAGGGTAATTTTGAGGAAGGTATTAGAAATATAAGGGCTTAGCATACAGTGCCTCGGGCCCATGTAAATGAATTTGTGCTGTACTAGAAGAATAGCAAACACTATTACGGAATAGCTTGTCTTTTTGTAGCATTTGCGTACCACCAATCCCTTAAGTAATGTGGCACTGTTATTTTATTCCTCATTTAGTAGATCATTTCTCCCATTTAAAAAAATCATGAATTTGAGAGCGAGACGCTGTTAATCTGCTGTTGCTCGGTGCGTGCCCATCGGACTCCATCTGGGGAACCTTGGGGTGTGACCGGAAGGACCCTGTTATCACAGGCACGGTCATCCCTTCATTGCTTCTGTCCTGTGCCAGCACTCTGGGCGGTGGGCTGTTTTCGCCTCTAAGGCAGGTCCAGGGAGCAGGCGTGGGGACGGTGATGACCGGGAGGCCTGAAATGCTGCTCCTGCAGCAGCTGCGGCGAGGGGCAGGTTGGAATCTCAGGCTAAACCGCAGGAATTCAAGAAGGAGCATGTCTTTACTGTGTAGATATCAGCACACTCTTTTAAAACCCAGAGCCCTCCCTTCCCATCAGTCCCATCAGTCTGCTGGGCTATTCGTCCATGGTTGTTTTTGGTCCACACTGGGTCATAGCAAGTCCCAGGAGCCCTCTGGGCCTTGGTTCAGAGCCCACGGAGGCACCACCCACGCAGGTGCCCCAGCTCCCTCTCCCAGCCCACATTCTCCCTCAGGTCTGGGTGCCAAGACCTGTCCCAGGGACTCCTGCATCTCTGTCCCTGGGGACTCTCTTAATCTGGGGTGTGCCCTCTCTCCTTAAGTGTTCTCTGTAGTTCTCTTGTTTTTGTAAACAAAGACTAAGAGGCCAGCCTCACAGCTCTCCTGAGGCACAAAACGACACCTGCTCAAATCAGGGAAGACTAGGAGGCAAGATCTAGAAGAAAAGCTACATTCATGTCCCTGCTGGAAGCCTCCCCAGCTCTGTCTGGAGACTATTCTTTTTTAAGGTTGCTTGTCTGTATTACTGAAAAGTATTAATTTCCGTTCATCAGAGGTCGTTTGTAAATGGAACCCGGGACAGAATAAGGCTGCCATTGGTTGATGCCTAAAGCCCAGGATCTGCAGCCACCCTAGTTTACATGCCATCTGGTTTTCATCCTTTGACTAAATTCTTCTTCTTTCCCTCCCTCCCCCATCCCAAATTTTCAAAATACTTTTTTCCATCATCAGGCACTGTGATGTTGGAGTTATGAACCCCACAAAGACGTGGTCTTAATCTTAATCCATTCCTGTAGTAAATAGAACCATTTGATGAGGTTGGTTGAGTTAAAGTGTGGCTTTAACCAGATTGCTGGAGACCTTTATCAGCAGAGAGAAAGCCATAGGGAGCACCCAGATCCGGAAGAGAAAGGAGAAGAGGCCGCCATGTGCACTACCGTGTGATGGAAAAGCCAGGTACCGAGGCTCACTGGCAGCCAGCCCCGAATGCCACGGTCCTCAGGGAGAAAGCATCACCTTGCTGTTGCCTCGATTTTGGAGTTCTCCTCACCTCAAAACCATGAGGCAATGTATTCCTGTTGTTTTGGTTAACCCATTGTATTTTATTTGCTTTAGCAGCCAGGAAACTGAAATTGTTTTTGATACTAGGAGTGGGGTTTTGCTATTACAAATACCTATGAATGTGGAAATAGCTTTGGAATTTGGTAACGGGTAGAGGCTGGAGGAATTATTAAATGCTTCTTAGAAAAAGTCTAGATTGATTTGAAGAGACTGTTTGTAGAACCATGGACGTTAAGGTACTTCTGATGAGGCCTTTGAAGGAAATGACAGATGTGTTATTGGGACTTGAAAGAAAGGTGATGCAAATTGTGTTCTCATGTCAGATTGAAAGTGGAACTTTTAAGTGATGAACTTGGATATTTAGCTGAGGTTTTTTCCAGGCTAAGTGTGGAAGGTGCAGCTTAGCTTCTCCTTGCAGCTTACAGTAAAATGTGAGAAGAAAGGGATAAGCTGAGAACTGCACTGTTAGGCACAAAGAAACCAGAAATTGATTGTCTGGAACATTCTGAGCCTATCCAGATTGTCTGCTCTGAGGCCAGGGCCTCAGACCTTCCTGAGCTTTCAGGAAGTGAGTCCCCAGAGACAGGGCTCCATGGGAGGGTTTAACTGAACAACCCTTTGCTAAAGAAGGTGTGGCTGAACATGGACCAAGTCAGCCATTTCAGTGGAAGTCAGGATTGGAAATGTAGTTTTCCAGGAAGGATCTGTGAAAAGTTCTTCTGCCTGATGGTTTGGAGCCCTGAGAACTGCACACAAAGTCAACAAGGTTTTTGTAAAATTTGTATGAGCAGAAACACAGCCAGCCTGGACTGAAAGGGACAGAGAAGGGCTTGGAGAGGGTGGAGCCTATGTCCCAGTGTCCAGGGCGAGCCTGGCTGCCACCCCCGTGCTCGGAGGGGGTGGGGCCTTCACCCCAGTGTTCCGGGAGAGCATCGCTGCCGTGGAGGCGCTTGGAAGGGATGGAGCTGCTGCTCCATCAGGCCTGGAAGACAAAACATCAATCCATAGATGATTCTCAGACCTTGAAATCTAATGGAGTTTGCCCTGCTGGGTTTCAGAATTGTTTTCCTTTCTGTTTCTCCCATCTGGAATGGGAACGTCTATCCTATGCCTGTCCTACCATTGTATATTGGAAGCAGATAACTTGTTTTCTGGGTGTCACAGGCCCACAGACAGAGGGGAATTGTGCCCTAGGACAGACTACACTCATAAGTGGTTTTGATGATACTTTGTACTTAGCATTTTTCTGAAGTGACATGCATGTATTTGAAATTACGTAAGGCTTCTGGGATTTTGTGATGGAGCGCGTGTATTTTCCACGTGGAAAGAACAAGTCTTTTGGAGTCTAGAGTGTGGACTTGGGTGGTTTGGAGCTGTGTACCCCAGAAAAACATGTTCTTAACCTTAATCCATTCCTGTGGGTTAAGACCTTTATTAGCAGAGTGAAAGTCAGAGAGAGAGAGAGAAAAGCAAAGCCACAGGGAGCAGCCAGAAGCTGGAAGTTAACAGGACCTGCAAGAGAAGGGAGAAGATGCTGCCCTGTGCACTGCCATGTGGTGGAAAAGCCAAGGACCAAGGATTGCCAGCAGCCAGCCCCAGAATGACACAGTTTTCAGGAGAAAGCATCGCCTTGATGACGCCTCGATTTAGGACCTCTCCTAGCCCCCAAACCATGGCCATTATGTTCCTGTTGCTTAAGCCAATCCATTGGATGGTATTTGTTTGAGCAGTCGGGAATCTAAAATGGGCACCCAGGAACCAAGTTTGAAGAAATGTGTGGTCTGTGTCCTTGTTTGATTTCTAGCATTGACATTTTTGTCATTCTTGCAGAGCCTCTCAATGTCCCTGATGCATTTTTGGGACATAATCTGAATTAGAAAGTAAGGACAGATCCACAGCTCCTCTCTTGGCGGAGGCGGTGAACCCTGCGATGGCTTTTGCACATCTGGCCCTTGAGACGGAGCAGAATAGACCTGCTGTGTGGGCAAGCGAGACTGGACGTGCCCTGTGCCCTCCACAGCTGGCTGCTGGCTCTCCCCACTTGCCTGTAGTTCTCCTGGGCTGGGAGGGGGTGCTTCTTCCTTGACATGGACACTCAGAGATTCACACTCCTCACCTGAGCCAGGAAATAGAGTCTGTCCCTCTCCTGCCAGCTCCCTGCGTGCAATATCCAGGAATGCTTTCACCGTCTTGTTTGTCTGGTAGACATGGTGGCCCTGGCTTCTCTTTCTGCTGTCGCCAGTGTCAGGGCTGGCTCAGGCATCCTCTCTTCAAGGCTTGGTCCCTGACCTGGGGAGCAGCGCGCAGTAGCACCGCCATTCTCCCGCTGGCCTGGCCAGCATCTGGGCCCTTTTAGGTTAGTTGCGAATAACTCTGATGTGAGACCTTATGGCTGTAAGTGATTATATCACAGATACTCTGTCTATTACTTATCTTTTAATTATTTTACCAGAAATGGTAGATTAACCAAAAAATAAGTCAGTCTCCCGGTCCTCAGATGTTGAGCTGATTAAGGAAGAAGCCGTTTGGGAAACTGAAGAACACACACACACACACACACACACACACACACACCCTCTCTCACTGTACCCTGGGGAATTCTGCAGAAGCTCCTGAATTTTGCTGCCTCTGGTATTTTGGTATTTCAGAATAAATGGCCTGATATGACCTTCTGGGGCAGCAGGCTTTGCATTTGGCTGCGGCTGCTGCCATCACGAGGCCTAATGAACACTAGGGAGCTAATAGGGGAGGGAGAGGAAGAGGTTTCTAGGGTGTGAGAAATAGATGTGCCATCCGCGCGCCCTCTTTCCACCCCTCCCCTCCTTCTTCTTCTCTTGCCCTCCTCTACTGGGGCTGTAGAGCAGAGAGCCCCAGGGCACTTGGTCATCCTGGCTGGGAGAGGTCAGCAGGGAACCACTGCCTCCCTGCAGGCACCAAGGTCAGAAGCAGCCGGCCTTGGTGGTCACAGGAGATGGGGGGACCCTCTGAATACAGGGCGGTTCTTTCTGAAGGACTAAGGAGCTGCTCTGGGCCAGCCCGAGCTATTCGGGTCCCTCCTCTGCTCTGACCCCCTTAGATCTGCGGGAGCCCTGATGACAGGGAACGAGGAGCCATCCCATGCCCTGCCTCCTGGACAATGCTGATTTCGTGCAGTGCCTCTTCTGCACACTGTTTCCTGGGGACAAGATTAGGCCCTTAAAAAAATAATTAAATTCTCCTCTTGTCACTTGTCCCTTCACTGTGAGCCCTAGAGAGATCTTTCCGGGAAACGCAGGAGAGCAGGGGCGCACACAAACGTTCCTGCCACTGGGCTTGAATCCCGAGATGAAGAGACCACCCACCCCAGCTGCCTTCTTTCTAATGATCCTGCAGTTTAAAACCCAATTTGCATCTCATTCCAGGCCTGGAGAGAAGTGAGACGCATCTCTAGCACTGGTATGGCCGCTCCCAGCCCCTCGCTCTCCACAAAGGGGTTGACTCTCCCTCTTCTCTGACCTCACCAAGGTTTAGAAAATTAGGATTTTCTTCCCTAGTGGTCTGGGCTGAAGATTTATGTAGCTTCTCCCATTCCTCCACGAACACTCTGATCATTTTTTTCCCTCAGCCACAGAGAGGCTGGTCCAATCAATATTTACGCCCCCATCACTGGCAGCTGCAACACGCAGGCTTAATGGGAGCCAAATTCCTGGATGGCCATTGACAGATTAGCTGGTGCTTGTATTTCAGGCTCGTTTTCTGGCATCTTAGGGAGATCAGACCTTATGGGCCACTGATGAATTAAGCCACCCAGATAATTGGCTATTAATAGCTGGCAATTGATGGCCGTCAGCTGGGTGCTGAATTGACTAACGTCGTGATGGTGGGCAGGTGGACTTCATCAAAAGAGGAACTAGCTGAAAGATTTGACTAATTAAGAGTCAGCTCCTCCCCTTTACTTTGTGTGATGGTTTACAGTTCACAAATGTTCATAGTCACAAGTGCCTCATTTGATCCTTCCTGCAATCTTGTGAAGTACATCTTGTTTCTGTGAAGCATTGTGATGGATCTGAGGTGTCTTAGTTTCCTAGAGATGCTGTAACAATGGACCACAGATTAGGGGGCTTAACATAACATTTTGTGCTTTCACAGTCTGAGGCCAAGGTGTTGGCAGGGCCTTGCTCCCTCTGAAACCTGCAGGGGAGAATCCCTTCTTGCCCCTTCTAGCTTCCGGACTCTACTGGCAATCCATGGCATTCCGTGGCTTGTAGGTGCATCACTGCACTCTCCCAGCCTCCATCTTCACGTGCCCTTCTCTCCTGCATCTGTGACCTCATCTTAACTTGAATATATCTGCAAAGACCCACTTTCCAGCCTGGGTCACATTCACAGGTACCAGGGGTTAGGAATTCAATGTATCTTTTTGGGCGGACACAATTCAACCCAAAACAGTCTGTCTTCTGGTCCCCCCCAAAATTCATGTGCCTCCTCTGGGAAAAATACATTCTCCCCATCCCAACATCCTCCAAAGTTGTAACCTATTCCAAAAATCTTAGCTAAATATAATCATCTCAGAAAGTCCCAAATCTCATCTTCTAAATCATCTAAATCAGGTATGGGTGAGAGTCCAGGTATGGGACATCTGGGGCAAAATTCCTCTCCGTCTGTGGGCCCATGAAATTCCTTTCCAGCAGGAGGAGAACTTGGCAAGGGGGCTGGAACCCGGTCTTTTGACTATAAAGTTTGTGCTGTTTTCATTTGGCTGTGCTCTACTCCAGGCAGGTTCCTTCTCCTGGGGAAAATGAAATATCTTTTGTAAATATATATATTACATGTGCATTTGCATATGGACATAAAGCCAGTGCTCTTTCTGGGAAATGACTCCCTACTCCTGATAATGTCAGCGTGGGTTTTCTATGTACAGAAGAGGTCTGAGGTGTGGATTAAGGGCAAGTAAAAAGCAGTCTCGGGGTCTCCTCGGGCCAAGAGGACTTTGAGTTTGCTCCCAGGTTAGGTCCCCCTTCGCCACCAGGCAGGCCCTTCAGAAACATTCCATGTGCCCCTGCCTTTCGCCGTGGGGAGGTGCTGGGGCAGAAGGCTTGGGGGTCACTTGAGAAGTGGAAGGAGGCTCCTCTACCCCCTCAGCACCCTCACCAGGTACTGGATCTGCCCTTGCGGGGCAAGCCTGCACTTGCCAGTTCCCTCCCGGGCTGGCAGGGCTTGACAGCAGGAAATGAGGCTCTGCTGTCCTCTGGAGGTCACCCCAGCTCAGAAGTCAACAGGATTGTGGAATTGAGACAGGAGCCTTTGATTTGAATCCCTTTCGTGATGAATGTGGTCCTTAAACAATCAGAAGCAATTCCCTTCCAAGAGGAAATGTCATTTGAGAGAAGCTATCACTGTTTGAAATGCAAGGCAGGTACGTGGTGGAATGACTCAGTGAAGTGACTTTAGAAGACACCCAGCATCTGCCCTCGAGCCCGCCTTCTCTAAGACAGGGCGCCCCGCCTGCACCTTGCTGTTTCGCCTTGAAGGCCAGTTGTTGACTGCTCAGTAATGCCAGGTGGATGGACTGCTGGCTCTACCCGGCTGCAGGGATCAGCTTCTTTGGGCTGGTTTGGAGGTTGGGGAGTAATGCTGCTGCAGCCAATGTATGTGTTTAAACTTAGGAAAGTATGAAATCAGGAGGCCGATGACATCATCCTGGGTTTTGCTGCAATTCAGGTAAGCTGCCAGAGATCTCCCTGGGTGCTTTTATTACATGGCCTGAATGACAAAGTCAGTGCTTTACTCTGAAACTCCAAACAAAACCATGACTTTCTCACTCTTATCCATTTCTACTGAGCATGGCGACATTCATTAAAGTGTATTGTGATTTTAAAGACTGTGCATGGAATAAGGATGAAAAGAAATGTAAATCTAGACAACTCTGATACTTTCCCTACCCACTCTGATGGCTTTGTAATCACTTGCTCAGTTCTTGATCAGATTAACTCCCTGTAATTCTCCCTGCGTCTCTTAAAACTGAGGTTATAGTTTCTTGCTCCAGATTTTAGCTTTTCTCATAAAACTGAGCCTATGTTTTAGAAAACTTCTTGGCACTATCTATTAAAGCTGAACATGTGTATGTACCCTCATGACACTGCAATTTCACCTCCAGGTATATATTCAACAGAAATGCATACGTAATTTTAATGAATGTCAGGCACTGGAATTGGGTTTGGCTGACTTTTTCTGTAAAAGGTCAGTTTTGCAGACCACATGATTTCTTTTGTAACTATGCAAAACTACCAGTGTAGCGTGAAAGACAACGTGTAAGTGAACAGGTGGGATTGTGTTCCAATAAAACTTTATTTATGGACGTTGAAATTTGAATGACATAATTTTCACGTGTCATGAAATATCATTATCCTTTTAATTTCTTTTGAACATTTAAAAATGTCAAATCCATTCTTAGTTTATGGGGTGAATAAAAACAGGTGGTAAGCTGGATTTGACCTGTGGACTGTTGGATTCCATTTATATAAAATGCAAAAACAGGCAAAAACTCATTTGTGGTGTTAGAAGTCAGTTTGCCGGTTACCCTTGGTTGGTATTAGTGCCTGGAACAGGGCGTGGGGGCATTTCTGGAGAATGGGCCGTCTTCAGTGTCTTGATGTGTTCACTTTGTGAAAATTCTTTGTATATATTCCATGTCAATAAACATTTTAAAAAGAGAAAACTGAGTGTGTGGCTTCTGACTCCAGGTTTCAGCACTTCCTTTAGGATCAGAGTCCAGCAGTTTTCACTCTTTTTGTATAGCCAATGGAAGGTAGGTCTCCACTGGCCTTTCTCACTCCCCAAATCTGACTCCCTTTTATAGACAGTTAGACACTTATCAGCTGGTGGGGCATAGGCATCAGAAAAGGTGCTGGATTCATTGCGGGACCATAGGGAGGTGGGGCATCCTTGGGGACAGTGGGGGCAGTAGGGTGGCCTTCGGGACGATGGGCGCCATGGCTGATGACCAGCTAGTGTGGTGGCCCCCAGTGCGTCCTGGCTGAAAACCATCTGTGTAGGTAAGCGGTAGAGGCTTAACTGCAGAGAAGGAGTTATGCGGCCCCAGCTACTGGCTTGTAGAAAACCAGCTTCTCTCGTTTTTTATTTTGCATCTAGGCGTAAAAGCAGAAATCAGTGGGAGCCCCTAGTAAGCGCCACGAGCTTCCTGCGGCTGCTCATTTGATCTTCGCAGTGGCCCTGTGCAGTAGGCGCCATTAGCGTAGGTTTTCAGATGAGAAACCCCGAGCTCAGTGATGGTAAGTGACTTGCCCAAGGTCACGCCGATGGTCCACAGGGGAACTAGATTCCAAAGGCGAGCTAGCTGAGCTAGCTGACGCCACACCCGCCCCTCCAGCTTCACCGTGCTCACGGCTCGCGGCACACCCGATCTGGCTCCTGAATGGGTGACTTGAATATGCTTTTCTGGGTGACTTGAATATGCTTTTCTGGCTCCTGAATGGGTGACTTGAATATGCTTTTCCCTTAGCAACCACATTTTATTGCTTGCCTCTGTTCTGCTTCCCAGAAGTATGCACATCTTGTTTAGACCAGGGACTGTTCAGGGAACTAGTTTTATGTGGGAAGCTATCTCTTCCAGGACCTGTCATTTAAAAACAACATTCAAAGAGAAAACCTTACTGCATTTTTCAAAGAGAAACGTATCGTGCTTTCACCACTGTCTGACATCCCCTTAGGAACGCTGCCCTCCTGTAGACGACTGAGAATGTTTCTGGTCCTAGGGTGAAACTTTAAAGGAGGAGGGCTCCAAGGAATCACATTCTTGAGATTGTGAAGGTGCCTTAGAAATCCCTCCAGGCTCATTAAAGAGGGAACAGTGAGGAGTTACTGGAGAGCTGCTGGGAATGCAGAGGCTGTAGTGGATGGCTAAAATCTCCCAGCATCACCCCTCCGAGAGGAGGAGGCCTGCATCGAGCATAATAGTACCAATTATTTGGTTGTTTGTGCTGAGGAGTTGAAAGCTATCATGTGCCGGGAAAATACTCAGCATGGGGCAGTAATTATGGATCAGCTGATAATAAAGGATGCATTGGATTGACTGCTAATTAGATTATTAATTGGAGGATTATTAAAAAAACATACCTGCTATTAACCATAAATAAGCTGCATTTACGATAGTTTCTTTTTTTTAAAAAGTTTATTCCTTTTTATAAAGTGCTAATTTCCTTTCTTCTCTGTCTGTGCCAAGGCTTCCTATTTTCCCCAGTCATACTAAGCATATTTGTTTATTGAGCTGCAATTAAATCGTTTTTTTGTTTCCTTCCATTCTCAAAAGGAGCTGGAAGGAGCTGACGGGTATTGAGTGCCATGAGGCACGGTGCGTTGGGGCTGCTTCCTGGCCTTTCCCAGAGGCTCAGGGTTTTTGTCACCAAAAGGCCATCGTAGGATTTTCTGGGAGAATTCTGTGAAGTCAGGGCTGGGGCTGATTGTCAAAAGCCGTGACCTGGTTTTGATTGTGTGTGGGTAGGTGTGTCTGATGTTTGGCCCTTGCTCTCCTGGATTCAAGGGGAACGGGATGGGCACTTGGGGGCTTTGGGCACCTGAACATCCCCGC
>JAQZBX010013305.1:14179-40128 GCA_029593785.1 Cabassous unicinctus | reverse complement strand
CGGGGGGAGGGCGGTGAGCAAGGAGCAGAAAAAATAACTTTTATTTTATTTGAATGTGTTACTAGCTCAAATAGTCCCACTTCTTTTAAGGATTATACCTTTGCACTATTGCCTTAAGTACCTGCCTGTGCTAAATTTTAAAATTTTGACAGAGGTAAAATCATGCCTTGCCTCTTCCCCATAGGATCCATTCAAGTTCACAGTTCTCTCCTTAGATTTTTCATGTGGAGGCTTCTAGCCCTTGGCCCCTCTTGCCTAAAGCTTTTGTAGAGGTAGGTGGAATTCTAGTACTTTCCTTAACACAGCATACATTGAAGAAGCCTGAGGACAAGAAGCAGCTGGGAGATTTCTTTGGCATGTCTAACAGTTATGCAGAGTGCTACCCAGCCACGTATGTTAGACCCTGCTAAAGAAGGGTGACTGGGATGATTGGAGAACAAGTTGGGGAGTGGGGGTGGTAAGGTAGGAATTTGGCTGTGATCCAGAGGTACTTTTTACTTGGATGTACTATCCTGTTAGATTCTGAGTGGGAGGGTCTAGCAGGATGGTCAGTCTTAGGAATATAGCCTCATAATTGGGTGGCTTCTGGAGGAAGAGTCTGCAGCATCTGTTTAACTGTTGCTTCTTTTTAGGATGGATGACATGGCTGTGGACAGTGATGAGGAAGTGGACTATAGCAAAATGGACCAGGTGAGAAGTTAGAAGGGTGGGTGGGGACTCTTTGGCATGTATTCTTTAGCACACACACCCTCCTCCTGCCCCTAAAAAATCTGATTCTCATATACCAGGCCTCACACTGAGCTGCAGCATTGTGATATCTTGGGCAGCTTAATTGCCTTAAAATCTTTTTACAAGATCAAATGAGTTAGGTCTAAAACTCTATTTTTATTTCCTACAACAAAGTGCAAGGCTTTGACTTCCATCCTAGGCAGGAAGCAAGCATTTAGAGCATAAGTGGAAAGAGCAGGATTTGCAATCTTTAGAAAATAACCTAATTTTATTCTAGCCAGGAGTGAAGTTTTCTTCTAAGTCTTAAAATAAAAAACACTAATACCATAATGAAGAAATCTCTTCTACTTTTCCTTGTTTTCAGTGTATTAAGTGGTTTAAAAATCATAGTTTAGGAAGCGGGTGTGGCTCAGTGGATAGAGCCCCCGTTTACCATATGGGAGGCCCGGGTTCGCATCCCGGGGCCTCTTTGTGAGGGCACGCCGGCCTGAGCTGTGCGGTGGGCTGATGCAGCAACCTCACCGCGGGAGGCGGGTGTAGCGCAATGGATGGAGCACCCGTTTACCATGTGGGAGGCCCCGGGTTCGCTTCCCGGCGCCTCCTTGTGGGGGCGGGCCGGCTCGCGCAGCGCCGTGGGCTGGTGCGGAGGGGGGGGGAGAGGAGATGGGCGGACACAGAGAGGATGTGCGGCAAATGGACACAGCAGCGCAAGCGGCAAGGGGGGGGATAAATAAATAAAAATAAATAAATCTTTAAAAAAAAAAAAAAAATCATAGTTTAATTCCTTCTTGGAGTTTTGATTAATCCTGTCAGAGCTGTTGATAAGTTTTGTGACTTTGTTGAATTATTTTACTCTTTATGCCTTGGTTTCCTCAGGTACCCATCAGGAAAATGGAGAAAATATAGTTCGCACTTCGTAGCATTTTTGTGAGAGTTAAGATATGTGTTTAGTGTTCAGAATATAATGGCTGGCCCATAATAAGTGCATAATAAACATCATTATTCTTTATTAGGGTAGAATTTATTAATAGTGAAAGCAGATTCTCTTTGGTCTTCAGGAAGAGTGTGGGATTGTGGGAGAATGTGGCTTTAATCAAGGGCCAAAATTCCATTTCCGTTGATATCGCCTCTTCTTTCCCTTCCTAATCTCCCATTTTGTCCTGTAACAGGGTAACAAGAAGGGGCCCTTAGGCCGCTGGGACTTTGATACCCAGGAAGAATACAGCGAGTATATGAACAACAAGGAGGCTTTGCCTAAGTGAGTGTGGTGCTGAGTATGTGAGGAGGTGGGTGGTAACTGGGCAGACAGGCTTACATCAGGTTAGTGGGTATAGTCTGGCTGAGATATTACCAAATAGGTCTCTCTCCACAGGGCCCTCTGGAAAAATCTTGCTACTGCTATATGACCTCTCCTGCCTTCTTCCCCCATCCACTCTTTTTGTTCTCAGGGCTGCATTCCAGTATGGCATCAAGATGTCTGAAGGGCGGAAAACCAGGCGCTTCAAAGAAACCAATGACAAGGCAGAACTTGATCGCCAGTGGAAGAAGATTAGTGCAGTACGTGGGATTGCACCTCAGGGGTGGAGAGGGCCCCAGCTGAAGGGAGACACTGCTCCATGAACTCAGGAATGGGCAGGGGGTTAGAGAGCCATGGAGGTTGAAGAGGGGTCAGTCTTGAGCCTTAGATGAGCTTAGACTGGCAGCATGACTTTTGATTATCACTGTTCTTTTTGCAGATCATTGAGAAAAGGAAGAAGATGGAAGCTGATGGGTGAGCATCATTATTCTTCCTCTGTAGGACTGGTAGGAATTGCTTGGTGCATTCAGCTTATATTGACCCATTTCTCCTTTCAATGCAGGGTTGAAGTCAAAAGACCAAAATACTAATTCCAACTCCAAGAAGAATCTCCACAAGGATGTGTTCCCCACTACTTTCTCTCTACAATTCCCAGAAAGGCTGCAAAGTGTTGTTGTGAATGTGTATACAATTACATTGTATAATCATCTAGTTCCATTAAAATTGTTTAACCTTTCTTCTCCATGTTGAGCATCCTCGCTCTAGGGCCCCTGGAACCAAGAGGGCTAATTCCATTGGGTGTATAAAATCACATGCAAAAAGTCATCTCAGTCTTTTCCCAAGCTGTGGTCCTAAAGTCCTAGACAATTAACAGGTTTACTAGTCAGTATGACCAGTGGAGAAGGGAAGAATGTCCCTCTGGTGGGTGAGAGGTGGCTAGAGGAACATAAGCATGATTGGTCTCAAATGTCAGATTCATTCAGGCCTATCTGGGGGCCTAGTCTCAGGACACTGAGATTTTTCTGGGGATTAGGGCCAGCCCGATAGAGCTGTGCCAATGTGATCCCAAGCTTGTGTAGGACAGGACTCTTGGTGAAGATACCTGATGAGAATCAATTGTACGAATAGAAACTTTCTTATGTGAGCCTATGCCCTCCTGAGAACTTTAGCATTCCAAGCACAAATCACTGCCTCATTGATTTAAGGGGTAACCTTGGGGAAGCACCTTGCTGGTACATCTGGCCTATCCTGACCCTGCAGGTACCATATGCCCTGTCCTAAGCCAGAAAGGTTTGGTGCCAAGGCCCAGGGTAGGTGGCCTCCCTGGGCTTTGAATCACTCCCTTTCCTCTTCTTTGCTCATTGTCAGCATTTTGGTCTGGTGCTTGTCAATCAGGGGTCACCAATTTTTCCTGGCTTGATGCTAAGCTTCCATAGCCTACTCTGACCCAAAGTCCTGTGGGCTCCCCGAACCCAATGAAAGCTGAAAAGCCATGTAAGCCATTTTTCTTTGCTTTTCATCACTTTCACCTTGATGGTTAGGGCTTTGTGAGGAAGCCAGCTTTGTATATTGCACCTATGGGGCTGGAGTTGGGCTCTATCTCCAACACCACCTAGAATGGCTAATTTCAGACAATGACACACTAGTAACCAGGGTTGTAGGCAGTGGTGCAATTAGGAAAAAGAACTTAGAGACATGGCTTAGATGAAGATACCTAGAGGGTCACTAGGAGCAAGACCATCCGGATTGGCTGCCAGTTTACAATTTGGATTCTGCCAAGTACCACCAAGCCTCCTGGAAGTGACTGAGGACCTCTGGTTTGCCATGTAGTGAATGACAAGGGGTCCCAACACCACGTGGGAACTTTTGCCATTCCTAGCACACAGTGGGCCTCTCTGAGGTCCCTAACTTCTTTTGCCTCCTTTAAAGAGGGGGTGGACATAAGAAGGTTTAGTACCACAGTGATGTAAGCAGGTTTTCTTTGGCCACAAGGCTACCTGCTCCTCCTCCTCTGCCCCACCATGCAGACTACTCCCATCATTGTGTTACTTTGATAACTGGGATGTCCAGACGTTAGCTGTCGCGAAGGCTATCCATTTGGCCAAGAAGCTATTGAACGTGGACAGCAGCAGCTTGAGCGTGTGAATGGGCCACATGCTGTTCACAACCCTCGCATGTCATTTGCCCGCGGCGTGAGCTTTTGCTGCGTCCTGACAGCCCTGGCTGCCGCTTGCGTGGCCTTGGATTCTAGCAAGCCACGAAATGACTGGCGTACCTCTCTCCTATCCCTAGGGCGTGAAAGTCCTTACTTGTAGCAGTAGGGCGTACCAAGCTGTCAGGATGAAGGGTAAACACTTATACGCAGTTCCCAACTATACGTGAAGCAGCCAGGGAGCGAGGTCTGAGCGTCCGGCAGTTTATCTAGCCCAAGCACCCGCCTCAACAAGATAGGGAGGTTGAAGACCTCTAGGACGCTGCCTTTGGAGTTCGCCCCACCCACAACGGCTGCAGCCGGCTCGACCTCCTCTAGATGACGTAAATTCCTAATCCCGACTTCCGGCTACGCCCCCACGAACTCTCAGCTCGAGACGCGGAAGCGCTGCTCCTGCTGTGGTGTGACTGTTTCCTGGGCTGGTCGTCATTCAGCCGCGCCTACGACTGTCGGCGAGCATGGACGACATGTGTGAGGAGAGGCCCGCGGAGGATGGGAGCGACGAGGAGGACCCTGACTCCGCGGAAGTCCCGGCTCGGATCCGGGACACCCCGGAAGACATCGTGCTTGAAGCGCCGGCCAGCGGACTGGCGTTCCATCCGTCCCGCGACCTCTTGGCGACGGGGGACGTGGATGGGGACGTGTTCATGTGAGTGAGGGATAGGGCAGGGGGAGTGGTGGACGCGGGTACTGCCTTGCCTGGAAGCTCCCGGGTAATGGAGTTGGGGCGTGGATGGAGGAGAGAAAGTTGCAAGGAGACAAATGTTACAAGACTCATCCAGTCCGATTTATTCAATGACATTTGACTTTCAAGTTACCACAGAAATCCGTTAGAGGGCTTGAAAGGAGGCCAAAGTGGCTGGAATGTCGTGAGGAACAAGGAGACTGCCGCAGGACAAGGAGGAGTCCAAAACACCATTATTTCCACCTGATTACTGCGACAGGCTTAACAAGGTCCTTTCCTTTGCTTCCCCGTCCCGCTTTAATTGATCTTTCAGAAACACATCCGACAGTATCACTCCCTTGATTAAACCCTTTAATGGCTTACTTCTGCTCTGCTACTTAATCTGGCTTTCAAGCCCTGACCATCTGGCCCTTTCCTGCCCTCCCAATTGCTTTCATTCATCCACCTCTTTAATACATCTTGAAGCCTCAGCTCCTTCACTTTACCTGCTATCCCTCAGTTCTCAGCATCTCTTCCCTCTTTCTCCAAGCCCAGACTTAGTTTACCTATTAGGTGCTGCCATGGCAACAGGTAACCTTGCCTTCATAAACTTTACAATGGTTTGCAGTCATACATCCGTTTGTGTAACTATTTAAATGCTTGTTTCCTCCATTAAAGTGTTTTTCAAACTTTTTTGACCTTGTTCCACAATTTAAAATGCCTTTTACATTATGTGGGATGCACTTGATGTTTTCTGGTTTATTCTGTTCTATCGTTTTGAGCATCACTAATGAATCATGACTGGAATTTGAAAAAAAACTGCTCTGGAATGTACGCTCTAGTCTGTTGCATACATTGCCAGATACTATGGGAGTCACCCTAGGCCTCCACACTTTTTTCACCTTCCCTCCTGTTGCTTCAGTTCATCAGTCATCAAGTTCTGTTTCTATCTCTGAAAAACAGCCCCTTCCCCACCCCCAGCCATTGCTTTTTGATGGGCCCCTACCAGCTTCTCATGACCATTCTGAGGAGGTCTTTTTTCCCCATAGGATTAAGATATCTGCTTGACCTACATGGTCTCAAAGCCCATCCAACCCCTCTTTCCAGATTCAGCCATGCCATGCTTCTGCCACTTGAACCCTCTTCATTCCTTGACTTTTCTCTGGAAGGAACATTGACATCTGCCCTCAATATTTGCCCTTTGTTTTCCACCAGGTGAACTCCCACATATTATTCAATAGCCAACTCACATCATTGCCTTAGTTAGCTTTCCAGGGCGCTCTCCACCTCCCTATCCAAGCTTTCATTTAATCTGTTGAATGCTCATGTTTTAGTTTTCTCATTGCTAAAGCAAATACCATGCAATAGGTTGGCCTAAACAATGGGAATTTGTCTCACAGTTTGAGGTTAGAAGAAATCCAAAACAGGTGATGCTTTCTTCCTGAAGGCTGGTGTTCTGGGGCTGGCTATGGGCCATCCTTGGTTCTTGGCTTTTCTGTCTCACAGAAGTGTCTTCTCCTTTATTTTCAAGTCCGGATGACTTTTTAATTTTATTTTTAAAGAAGTTTTAGATTATGTAAATGTTACATTGAAAATATAGGGGAATTCTCATATACCCCACCCTCTCCCCCTCCCACACTTCCCCATTAACATCTTTCATTAGTGTGGTACATTTGTTACAATTGATGAACACATATTGAAGCATTGCTCCTAACCATGGTCTATAGTTTACATTATAGTTTACACTTTGCACCTCACAATTTTATAAGTTTTGACAAAACATAATGGCCTGTATCCATTCTTGCAATGTCATGCAGAACAATGTTCCCCAAATTCCAATGTTCCCCGAATGCCCCATGTTACACCTACTCTTCCCTCTCCCTCCCCTCAGAACCTCTGGTGACCATTGCCTTTATATTCATGTTACAAGTTCTTCCATTGCTAGAATAATAAGTCTACTTTAATCCATAGTTGCATTACCCCCTTATGTTTGTTCATTCCTTATTCTTGAGGATTTTGGGATAGTGATGCCCATTCTGTTTCTGAGAGGGGGCTTAGATCCCATGGGGCAGATGGATGGAACTGTCTTGCTTGCAGCTGTATTCTTTTGAGGGGGGATGGGTGTTGTCCATCATCATACTTTTGTTAGTTGTCTTGGGCGAGTCCAATGAATTGGAGAGTAGGTGTTGCAACTCTGCTGAGATTCAGGTCTCAACTGGCATATGAACAGACCAAGTCTCTGGGTCATATATTTAATGAGTACAGTGCTAATTATAGGTTCAAATAAAAGGAGCAGAAGAGCCATGTGTAGGGAAATTATAAATGAGTTACACTGGGGAACATATATTCCAAAGTAAGGCCCACTGACAGGTTGCTGAATCCATTGACTTTTGACAACTTGCTTCCCATGGCTGGCTGGCTGAATTTCATTCTGCTTATAAAGGACTCCATTGATAGGATTAAGAGTGATCCTGATTGAGTTGGGCCTTACCTTTACTGAAGTGACCTTCTCAAAAGGTTCTACTTACATTGGGCTCACACCCACAGGAATGGATTGAGTTTAATGTGTTTTTCTGGGTACATAGCTCCAAATGACCACAGCTCATTAAGCACCTTTTTCATGCTAGGTATTGTCCTAGACACTGGAATAGAGCAAACAATAAGAAGACCTCCTGCCCTCTTGGAGCTCACTGGCAGTTATTCATTCAGTATACCCTTTCTGCATATCTGTTCTGAGGCAGGCACTGGCATACTCTCTAGACAGGTACTTGCCTCAACCCCACCTCCATTTTGATCCTACTTCTTTTTCAGCATGTGGTCACAGTGTGTTGTAATTGTGGCTTTCTCTAGCCCCTGCAGGCCTGGAGTACAAGAGCCCTGCCTTACTAATTTTTCCATTTCCAACTTCTGGGCCTTGTCTTCTGTCATTAACTTGATCACTTCTGGGCCTCCACAGTGGTCCAGATCTACTCTTTCCCCAGAATGGGGCTTTCAAGGATGGTGAAGAGGGGTGAGATCACAAAGAGGCCCTGAACAAATGTACTTTGAATTAAAGTATATTCAATGAAAGAAAGCTTACTGAAAATGGAAAAAATGGGATAGTAAGCTCCCTGGGCCTGGAGGCAAGCAAGCAGGAACTGCTAGGTCAGTGGAAGATTGGTCTGCTTGGTTTCTGTACTCCATGCATCCTAGGTGGATTTTGGGGTCATTAACCCTCTTCCTTTACCTCCCTTCCCAGCTTTTCCTACTCCTGCCAAGAGGGAGAAACCAAGGAGCTCTGGTCCTCGGGCCACCACCTCAAGTCCTGCCGGGCTGTGGTCTTCTCTGAAGATGGGCAGAGTGAGTACGGGGAAGGCAGCCAGCAGCACTGTGCTGGGAAGGGAGCAGTGGCAGCACCATGACCTGCATGCCTTCTCCCTCCAGAACTTGTCACTGTCTCCAAGGACAAAGCCATCCATGTTCTAGATGTGGAGCAGGGCTGCCTGGAAAGACGTATATCCAAGGCTCATGGGTAAGGGGGGGCTGGCTGTGTGCGCACACATATGCACAAGGCGAGGGGTAGGGACTAGGAGGGCTCTACTGGAGAAGTTCTCCATCTGTGTCCCCAGTGCCCCCATCAACAGTCTGCTGCTAGTGGATGAGAATGTTCTGGCCACTGGGGATGACACAGGTGGCGTACGGCTCTGGGACCAGCGGAAGGAGGGCCCTTTAATGGATATGCGACAGCATGAGGAGTATATTGCTGACATGACTCTGGACCCAGCCAAGAAGCTGCTTCTGACAGCCAGGTACAACCTCAAAGCTGCCTCCCCTTCCCCCCTTTCTTGTGTTAAACGTCTCCCTCAAAGGGAGCTCCCAGCTGCTCTGCTCTCTCTACAGTGGGGACGGCTGCCTTGGTGTCTTCAACATCAAGCGACGCAGGTTTGAGTTGCTGTCAGAGCCTCAGTCTGGGGACCTGACTTCTGTCACCCTCATGAAGGTACAGTTGGGTATGATGGGATGGGAGTACGCTAGAGGCTTGGTCCAAGGTGGCCCCACAGACATGATTTGCCCTATTTCCATGCAGTATGGGAAGAAGGTAGCCTGTGGCTCCAGTGAAGGTACCATCTACCTCTTCAACTGGAATGGCTTTGGGGCCACAAGTGACCGCTTTGCCCTGAGAGCCGAGTCCATCGACTGCATGGTTCCAGTCACTGAGAGTCTGCTGTGCACTGGCTCCACTGACGGAGTCATCAGGTGAGGGAAGCCAGGAGTCCTCAGGTCACAGGAAGGCAGGCTCAGTTAGCCAGCCAGTCCCCAACACTCTTCTCTCCCTGCCCAGGGCTGTGAACATCCTGCCGAACCGAGTGGTGGGCAGTGTGGGCCAGCACACAGGGGAGCCTGTGGAGGAGCTGGCCCTCTCCCACTGTGGCCGCTTCCTGGCAAGCAGTGGTCATGACCAGCGCCTCAAATTCTGGGACATGGCCCAACTACGGGCTGTGATGGTAGATGACTACCGTCGGCGCAAGAAAAAAGGCGGACCCCTGCAGGCCCTGAGCAGCAAGGCCTGGAGCACGGATGACTTCTTTGCAGGGCTTAGGGAAAGAGGAGAGGACACCATGGCTCAGGAGGAAGAGGAGATTGAGGACAGTGATTGAGGGATAGGGTGAATCTCAGGACAAGCCTGCTTCCTGGGCTGGATCTCCAAAGAGAGGATATGAATTTGTGTAGCTCAGGAAGAAGATCCACAGAGGCCCAGGACTCAACTGCAGTGCTGTGGGGAAGCATTCTTGCCTGGGAGCAGCTGCTCACTCTACCAGTGAGCAGACAGGCAAGCCCTCTGCTGGAGCAAGACACCACAGACACATGTTTACACCAACCAAGGGTTTAATATAAATAGAACCAGCATAGGAAAACTCAAAACTATACATAAACCAAAACGAGGATGCCAAGTGGTGGGGGCGAAGGGCAGAATTTCTGACCCTTTGGCTCAGCCAGTCCCCAAATAAAAACAAAGACGACGACAAATGAGAAAGACTTATGCTAAGCTATGGGAAGAGAGGAGGGTGTGTGTCACCCAGGGCATGGCCAAGGAAGACCATGGGATCAGGCCTGAGCTGAATGAGGGAGGGCAAGGTCCCTCACCACAACTTAGCCAAACCTGAGCTGTCCCAGGGTGCTGTGGGCGCTGCCCCAGCAGGGAGGCTGTGTTAGGCCTGTGGCAGGGCCCACATCCTTCCTCTTCTGGGATCAGATGGTGGTGCCCAGGCCTGCTGGGCTAGGGACAGGCTCTGCCTACATGTTGAGGAGGATGGGATCACTGCTTAACCATGGTACCTGCCTCAGCCCCAGCAGACCGTAGGGGGCTGGCCCCAGACTCATTCAGTGCCTCCAGCAGCCGTGTAGACACAGCATCCTTGGCCACTTCGTGCCCATCCTGCCCATCTGGGGCCAGCACAACCCAGATGAGGCCACTGAAGGGCACTGGATGCCCAGGGATCACCACCTGGTACCAGAAGCGGTGCCAGCCAGCAGGACCCGTGCCCAAGCACTTGGTAAGGAACACGGGGCTGCCCAGCTTCATCCGCTGGCACAGCAGCTGCAGGGCAGCCCTAGCCCCTTGGGGCCCTAGCTTGTCCCTGGCCAGGGCCAATCGGGTGCCCTCGGGCTGTAGGCACTGGAGGGAGGGAGCCACAAGTTGCTGCCGGAGTCGCTGCTTCAGGTCTGGCTTGAGCCACTCCACAGCCACCTGCTCGCCACAGAGGCGTGACTGTCCTGCAGGACAAAGGCAGACAACAAGGGTAGGTCTGAGCCCTGGGCCGAAGTCCCTAGCCCAGAGGCCTGGGTTTAATTTCTAGCCTCCCCATTTCCTGGTATTGTGATCTTGGGCAAGTTAAATAACTTCTCCAGGCTTCATTGTGTTTTTGTAAAGGGCCTTGTCTACCTCATAACCATCATAATAGGTAACCTTTACAGTGCTTGCCAAGAATCAGGAAATGTGCTAAGCACTGCCCATTATATTACTTAATTCTCACTACAGTGTGAGGAAAACAGGTTTTATAGTGGATAAAAGTTAGGCTCAGTTGCATTGCCTTGACCCCAAGATAATTTCTCAAACATTTTTAAAGAGGGGTGTTATGACTCTTTTTACTTGGGAGTTTTCGATTAAGTCAGCAGATACCATTCGGAAGTGTTAAATTTAGGAAAAATCCTGAGTCAAATAAATAGCGTGAGGTGTGTGGGGTCACAAACTTGGGCATGCCTTGTCCCCACGAATTTTGTTGTGACTTTACCCGTTATGCCGACATGGATAAGTAAAACGCCCGGCAGAACAGACTTGGCCCCAACCAGCCGCCCCGCCGCCTCCACCCTGTACCTTCCACCAGGGCCTTTTTAGCCATAGCGGCGGACCGGTGCGAGCTGAATTTGAGCAGCGCGATCTGCGCGGGCGCCGATCCAGGGCTGGGCAGCAAAAGCGCCTCCTGCAGGCCGGGACCCAGAGGCTGCAGCGCGAGCAGAAGCGCGCGGCGGCTCAGATCCGGCGGCAGCCCGTCCACGCTCAGCTCGCACTTCTCGGTACTGCGGCACACGAGCAGCGGGCAGGAGGGCCGCAGCGGGTGGTTGTGCAGCGTGGCAATGGCGGCCTGTGCGCCGCGCCGCGAGCTGTAGCGGGCGTAGGCGAAGCCGCGGTTCAGGCCGCTGAAGGTCATCATCAGGCGAAACTCGTAGAGGCGGCCCACGCGCTGGAACAGTGGGATCAGCTGGTGCTCGTAGACATCCTGCGGCAGCCGCCCGATGAACACTTCCGACCCGGCTGGCGGCGGGCTGCCCACCCAGCCTGGGGGAAGAGGGCACTGTCACTCACCGTGATCGTTACGGGTTCGGGGGCCGAGGCCCCAGCGCGCGAGGAGACGATGTGAGCAAACGTCTGTGAAATGGGTACAACACCCACACCCCGGGACCACCGAGCTAACTCCGGAGCTGGCAGAGTAGGTGCACCTTAAGGCTGACTGCGTTCCTCGAGAGGGCTGGTGGGTGTGGAGCTGTAGACGAGAAGTTTCCAGCTTTATCAGCTTGGGGGTAGAAATCCGGGTGGTTAGGAGTTTCTAACTGTGGCCCCTCGAGACAGGCCCCTCCCCCCAAAAGGGCTGGGTCGGGGAAGACGAGGCCGGAGTAGCCTGGGTAGGCATAGGGGACGGGGTTACCGTACCTGGGGGTGGCCCGCCATACTTCCTCTGCCCGTTCACCTGCACCAGGCGGATGCCCGTCTCCCTGACCCACGCCTCCAGCGCCGCCTTGTTTTCTGGATTCACCCTCTCACACCATAGCTGAGTGAGAAAGGGCAAGATGGAATGACGGATCGCGGAGCCCGCCCCTAACCTCCCCGAGGGGCTGGGGTCCCTACGGCCCGCAGCGCAGGTGGGAAGTAGCACCTGCTGGTAGCCAGCCACTTACCTCACAATCCCGCTTGGACTGCATGGCTCTCCCGCTGGCACTCTTGCACCCCCTTTATAACTTCCTCCCCCATCGGCCTCTGGAAGCTTCCCGGCCCCTCCACCCCACCCCCCCCGAGCTCTCATTGGCTCTGAACACGACCCCGCCTCCCAAGGGGGTGGAGGTACACAACGCACGTGTCCCGCGGGCCTGTGGACCCTCAGGTGAAAGCTAGAAACTCTAGTGCGCGAGTCTGCGGGCTGCCTCACTTCCTAAGAAGTGGGTCGCAAACTGGCATGGGGTGGACGCTGAAGGCAAGTATCTCTCGGGCACCTTTCACCCGGGGAAAGAGCCAGAGGGGCTTTCCATTTTCTACCGCTCAAGTGGCCTGAATGGAAGCCCAAACTCTGACTGTGAAGGCGGTGCTGGTTATCAGTGACACAGGCAGGCTCCAGTGGCTGAGGCATTTTATTGGACTGTTGCTGATTGCTTTTGGGTGCCTGCAGAGAAAGCCATAGCAGGCCTGGTCCCTGGAGCAAAGGAGCACAGGCTGGACTAGGCCTCCAAGGCCTTGGATGGAAAGTGGTGTAGCATCTGGCCATTTTTGCCAGTGATTACCAAAAACATCATTATAAGTCTCTGCTCTGACCACTGTTGGGTTTTCCTGCTGGAACAGAAATATGAAAGCTGTTGAAATACACATGCAGTTTTGTCTTAGCCTCAAATAGTGCCAGTCCCATATTGCTCTGACAGTTTCCTCAGTTCAGCAGAGGCAGAGGGGCTGGCTTGTTCTCCTTTTGATTTCCTCCACAAGGTCTTCTCTTCGGATGTCCACCTGTCCAGGATGAGGGGAGGGGGAAGGTGGTATAAGCATCATCAGCCACTCCTCTGCTCCCTGTGTGCCCACACCTCTCTCTAGTGATCAGACTTTGCTCAGTTGGAGGCAGGAACCCATTCAAACACCCCAGGGTAGACAGTGTCTCGGGGAAGCCAGAAAGTCACAGAGAATATGTGGGGTTGGAGATCTTACCCTTCCATGACCACAGTAACAGATGTCAGTTTCTGAGCATGTACTGGCGTTAAGCCCTTTGTGAGAGGATACTGGTATAAATGCCAGGCCTTGATTGGGCATGGGGCTACTGACATGGAATCCATTTCTTCTTCCTTGGCATACCCACCCACCCCCTCACCTCTTCCCTGCTAGCTACTGAACGGAGCTTGATGACTCCATCCTTGAGCTCCTGCTCGCCGATTATGGCCACCAGTGGGATGCCTGCCTCCTCGCAGTACTGCAACTGGTTCAGTAACTTTGGGTTCTTCTTGTAAAGCAGCTCAGCCTGCAGGGGACCAGAGCAGAAGATGAAGGCTGGCTTCTGCTGTCCTTGGGGTAATCTCCTGGAGGCCCAAAATGGCACCTTGCTCTTATCTCTACCTTAAAAAGTCACAGTAATGGCAGGAGTTACTGTGGATGAGTTTTTGTTCAGTCCCAAGTTTCCTGCCACCCTGGGGCTTGCCTCATGTACCTTGATCCCAGCATCCCACAGCTCTGAGACAAGCTTCAGTCTCTCCTCTAGCAGCTTCTTCTGTGCAGATGCCACAAGCACCTGTGTCTCTGTGGTCCGTACTTTCTCCTCCAAAGCCTGAGGAAGGGGAAGATAAGAGAAAGCTGAGGTATCTTTTATAACACCTTCAAGGAGCAAACAGAGCAGGCCCTAGTCAGGATTAAGACCAAGCCCAACTCAGTAAATTCCACCAGGGCAGGGGCCTAGTCTTCTCATCTAGCAATTGGGCCTAATGCAGCTCTTAGAAAATATAAGAAATGGATTAACTGGTTTGTACATATGACTTACCAAAATAAATAACCTGGAGTGAAGGTAGTTTATGTACAGTAACTTCAAGCTCATCTCTAACTAGTTCTAGAAGAACATTTGCATAGAAGTAATATGATGAGCCCACTCCAGGAAATCAATGGCCTAGTCTGCACTTACTCTCTACCCAATAGATGATGACTCTTACACTTCAGCCATGAGCTACAGCCCAGGGTGTGTGCATATTGGGGTGGGGAGATGTAGGGTAATGCTGCTGCTGCCCATCTTTTTCTGGAAAAATATTTTCACAATTCTTATAAGATGCCTACTGGAACAGTGACCTCAACTGGGAAACACAGGTGGTTGCCACCCTAGAGAGAAGGGATGGGAGCAGTGGGACAGTTGTTGCCAGAGAATTCTCCAAAGGATGAAATCCAAACAGCCAGTTAAGAGCAGCAGCAACAAAGGAAGCACCAACCAAAAGAGCCAAGGCAGCCGCCTGAGGGGTCCCAGGGCCTGACAGGTGCTTTTTAGAGATGATTTTACAGAGGGGTTTGAAATCAGACTGCCTAGATTCAAATTCTGACTCTGCCATGTATAGGTTTCATGACCTTGGGCAAATTATATAATCTATAATACTTCAATTTCATTGTTTGGAAACTGCAGATAGTAAAAGTAGCTACTCTCAAAAGGCTGTTGTAAGAATTACGTTAAATTGTGCATGGAAAGCACTGAGCACAGTGTCTGGCATATAGCAGTAAAATGTTAATTACTCTTTATCATGAAGATATGGGTCTTGTATATACCAGTCTAGACTCCTCACAGCCCTGAGTTAAGTAGGGACCCAGAGTAAAGGATTTTGTGGAGAAAAATGATCACACAGCCATAAAGCTGGTCTGCAATGAGGTGGGGTGACCCATCCTAACAACCTGTGAAGGGCAGCGACCATCTTTACTGCACTTCTCTGCAGGGATGCTCCTTGACCAAAGCAGTACCCCTTGCCCCCTTGGAGATCAAAGGCTGCTGTGATGCTGCCGCCTGCCCAGACTGTCTTCTACCTACCCTCTACAACTTACCTCCAGCCTCTGCTCCACGATGGAGAAGATTCGCTCCACCCCAATGCTGAGCCCCACGCATGGCACCTTGCGCCCTTTGGGATCGAACATGCCCACTAACCCATCGTAGCGCCCACCAGCAGCCACACTGCCCACACCCAGGGGCTCTTCCCCTGCCCGAGCTGGGGTCTGTAGCAGCACTGCCTCATAGATCACTCCAGTATAGTAGTCCAGCCCTCGAGCAAGGCTCAGGTCGAAGGATATCTGGGGACAAAGTCAGGGTCAGTACCAGATGAGGGCCAGGAACCTGAAGCCCCAGAACTCAGCAGGGAGCAACGTTCCCTCTTCAACTTGACTCACCTTGTCAGCAATTCCAAATAGGGTCAAATACTCAAACAGCAGCTTCAGGTCTCCCAGGCCCTCTAAGGCCTGCTTGTTCTGGGACAGTTTAGGATCCTGGAGTAGCTGCTCCACCAGGGACACACCACCTGGAAGAAAATTTGTGAGCCAGACTGACTGATAAGGAGAAGCAAAAGGCAGGGGCTCTACCTTTTTGCCTGGACTCTACCTGCATGGGCACACACGCACACATATAGAGACAGGGAAGAATTTCAACTTTAGTCTTGAGGTCAGTGGGACAGCCACTGGGGAGGCTGGGTTCTGCTGCTCACCATGCTGCTGGACGTAGTCCCCTATGCGGTCAGCTACCTCGGGTTCAAGGCCCTTCTCTCCCACCATCTCATTCTTCACTTCCTCCCAGGACACCTGGGCAGACAGACACCAGTCAGGGACCCCTGTGCAGCTTCCCCACAGCACAACAGGTGTGGATCGAGCTTCCCTAGAGAGCAGTCTTGGATCAGAAATTGCCCTTCAACATAGGTCCTGCGGCTGATCTTCCTCCTAAGGGCACAGGAGCAGGCACCTCTCTCTCTCAAACTTGTTTTTCATTTCCCAAAGTAAGCTGCAATCTGGGAAGAGGAGTGAGCCGTCTGAGTCATTACCTTGTCCAGCTTGTCCACTGAAGAGCAGATGGTGCGGAACTTGCTATCAGGAACACCACAGATGGCAAACATCCCATCTAGGATGCGCCGATCATTCACCTGCAGGGACCCATGGCACAGTGAGGAGGGAAACTTTTTCCTTTCCATGATCTTTGATAGCCGTGGTCACTTGGGCTACTGGTTCCTCTGCAGGACATTCTCCTGGTTAGAGACCAGGTTCAACTTTGCCCTCCCAGCCCCATTCAGCTCTGACCTTGACCAGGAAGTCTCCTAGCTGAAGTGAACTCAGGATCTCACACATAATCTTCAGGCACTCCGCATCAGGGATCATGGGGTCAAATTGCCCAGCAATGTCAAAATCCTGCAGGGAGAAATGTAGAGGATCTCAGGGGTTCACCTTTCTTAAGGGGGAACTCCTCTCTGTGAAGGCCGGTTTGCACTCATGCACAGACCATCTTCATTTGCTGTGACTGATCATCAGCCTAGAAGAAAATCCTGGCATTTTTGGGCCTCTTGCCAGTCCTGGTTTCCTTTCCATCTAGACTATTCCTTCATTATCTCTTTCATTTACTTCTTCCTCATTTCCTGCTGTGGGACAATTATCTGGCCTTAGTCTTAGCACTGCCCTCAAATCTAGATGATTTAATACCTCAAATCCAATTTCCCCCTCCTCTGCTATAATCCTATCACAGTGGTTTAATATAGAGAGCAAAGTCTCAACTTTGCCTTTCTTATCCTATGATCTCTTCACCTTGCTGGGTCTCAAGTTTACTCATATAAAATGAGGATAATAATCCCTGCTCTGCTCTCCCCACAGAACAGAAATGCTGTGACACATAAGAACACCAAAGAAATCTAAGGGTTATCGTTATCTGGGGCATCCAGTTTGCTCAAGACACCAGTAATGCTCAATAGAGTCTACTCTTGAAGGAAGTCCTAAATTACCCATTCTGCCCCCACAGTTTCCCAATACTCACACACTGGTAGAATTCCCGATATCGGCCGCGGGTCATGGCTGGGTTATCTCGCCGATATACCTTTGCTATGTGGTAGCGTTTAATGTTGGTCAGTTTATTCATTGCCAAATACCGAGCAAAAGGAACCTGATGACAAAAGGTTAAGGAGAAAGACCCTCTTATCACAACCAGTCTAGAAGTTGATTATCACCACCAACTAAAGCTGGGGTCTAACCCCTCCTTGTGTGGGTTAAGCCACTACGCCTAAGATTAACAGCCTTTCTGAATATCAGAAAGAATCACCTTTGCCACCACAAAGAGCAGCAAAGTCTCAAACAAGATGAAGGCTCCATTCTCTCTGGTAGTGTCTCCCTGGGCTATGATGAGCATGGGAAGGCTAAGCAGATTGGCCAGGGAGCAGAGAAAGAGCCCCATCTGGGATCTCTAAACAGATGGGTCTCTGACACAATTTGGAAATAAGGGAAATGTGTTGTTGGTCAATTAAGGAGAAATTTGTTCATCGGACAGGGCAGGGGAGAAGAATTCTGGAGTCAGGAAATAGTTGGTAGAGTCAGAACTGGGCTAGGACATAAAGCTGAGGTCTCATTCAGGTTCTGAAAGGTTTCTAAGGTTATGCTCTGTTTGGCCAAAGTCTTACTCCTGGTTTAGAGAAATAATTCCCCTGATTGCCAAAGGCCTCATATTTGATCCTACCTATGTCTTCCTATCCCCAAACCTGAGGCTAGAAATAGCCTTAGCCCAGTGAGGGACATTCCATTCAAAGTGTCAACAGCTCAGCTTTAGAAAAGATACAGTGAGGTCATAGCGAAGGGATAGCAGTTCCCCACCCTGGTCCTTCAGGTCATAGATAAGCTTAGAGTCTTCCCCATACTTTCCAGTCAGTGTTTCCTGGAGAGAACATAAAGAAATGTGGTCATGGTGATGAATATAACAATTTAAAAGCAAGTTTCGAAAATAAGAACCCACCACTCTAACATGACTGATTTCAATTTGTCTGCATTTCCCTCTGCATCAATTTTTGTTAATTTTCTACTTGTCACCTTTCCATTCTGTGACAAAATATTCCATTGAGAATAAGCTCTGTACTTACTTCCCCCTTAGTGTTACACTGTTAGCTATTTAGGTTGTTCTAAGGTGTTTTTTTGTTTTTCCATAAATTTCAATAAAGATATTTATATACATAGCTTTTTCTTGACAAATTCCTAGGAGTGGGTTACTAGATCAACAAGCATGAATGTTTTTATGCTGCCTGAGATTTGAACAATTCAAAAGTCAATATTGAGACTGTTTTAAGGGTGGTACAATAGTTGTCCTGTGATGTCTTCAGCAAGGGGACAATATAGTTCAACTGACTGATTGGCAAAGATTAAAAAGCCTGAAAATTTCCAGTGTGTAGAAACAGAAATACTCATATATTGGTTGGTAAAAGTATAAATGGATATAACCTTTTGACTGAGCAATTCCATTTCTGTGAATCTATGTTGCATTATATCCCTACCTGTACCAGACATTGTTCTAAGCGCTGAGTTTAGAATGAGACAAAGGTGGTCCAGGCCTGCAATGATATTCTATACTAATGAGAAGAGAGTGGCAATACATTCATTCAAGGATACGGATTAACAGGTAATTTCAGAGAGCCATAGCTGCTCTACAGGAAATAAAACAAGTTGATGTGATACAGAAACAAGGGCTACTTTAGACAAGGCACTGGAGAAGATTTTCTGAGGAATGGCATTTTAGCTGAGATCTGAAATTAAAATCTGCAATCTCTAATCTGAAATTAATGTCATGAAAGAGCTGGGGGGAAAAAGGGGTTTAAGAAGAAGGAAGAGCAAGTAAAAAAGCCTTGAGGTAGAAATACACTTAGCATGTTCTAGGAATAGAAGGAAGACCAGAATAGTGGGCAAAGGGAAGAATAGCATGAGATGAGGTGGGAAAGATATGCAGTAGCCAGGTGATGTAAAGGGTGGATAATGGGAGGAAAGAGGCTTCAATACCGAGTCACTGGGTTTAAGAAGGGAGTCATGCAATTTGATTTTTAACAGTAAAGAACTAGAAAAAACCTCAGAGTCCATCAATAGGAGACTGGTTGCATATTTATACTTCATATATGTGTAGTCTGCATGTACCTAGAAAATATCTCAAGTACCAGGAGGGGCCACGGAATTCACCATAGCCAAGAGCCGTAATAATTTTCACTCCTACAAGGGCTTTCTTTCGGAAGCCACTGGCCACAACCAAGGTAAATAAAAGGCAGGGTCTCTCCCTCCAGGCCAGCCCCACCTCTCCTAATGAAGAAAATGCCGGTCTGTGTCCACATGAAGAATGAGGCCTTTGAGGTCTCCCCTTCTTATCATTCTCCTACCATGCAGTTTCTCCTCACCCATCCCTCACCTTTAGTTCAAACACAGGTGTATCAATTACTTCTGCTCCATGACGCTTGAAGCAGCTGATAATTACATCAAACACCTTCTCTCGAACTGCCATCTGTCGGGGGCTGTAGTCTCTTGTGCCCTTGGAGTCAAAATCAGCCAAAGAACCATGGATGAGATTTAAAAACAAAGAAAGAAAGAACAGTTAAGTTCTGTAAATATAAAAGGATGACTTCAGCAAAAAGGAAAGCAAATCATGTCCCAAGCTTAGATTTTCCCACAGGCCACTGAGTTGTAAAACAAATACAAATAATGCCCTGCTATTTACCACACCTATTTCTGCCACACTTCTAAATTCCACTCTCTTTTTAGCTTGGTTCTATTTTCTAGAATTCTTAAGATGCTCTATTCTCTGGCAGTTTTTCTAAAACCTCTCTTTTTGGGATAACATCATTTCCCTGCCCAAAGAAGATACCTGTGGACAGGCTTATAACCAACTCAAACTCACATGACCAAATCTTGTAAGCAACTTTTCTCCATATAACTTTACTCCTAAATCCTAATTAATACTATTCCCTAATTTGTTTCCGACAGCCCTCTGACATGGACTGGGCAGATACATTTTATAAATGAATTACAGGATGTTGGAAAATTAAGTCATTACTAAAGGCCACTCAGCAAGTTTGTGGCAGTCAGGACTAGAACCCTGTTCTACTAGGTTAGAGCTCCAAGTCAGGGTTTTCATACCCTGCCTTAGCAGTTCTCAACCTTTTTGGTGTCTGAATCTTTTTACACTCTTAAAATTTATTAAAAACCCCAAAATGGATTATATCTATCAATATTTACTGTGTTAGACATTAAAACTGCAAAGATTTAAAAATATTTATTAATTCATTTAAAAAATAATAAATCCAACAAATGTTAATATAAATTACATTTAAAGAAAACGTAACTATTTTCCAAAACAAAAACAATTTAATGAGAAGAGTGGCGTCGATTTACATTTTTACAAATCCTTAATGTCAGGCTTATTAGAAGACAGCTGGATTCTCATAAATGCTTTTGCATTCAATCTATTGCAATATGTTGTTCTAACTGAAGTATATAAACCCTCACACAGATATGTAGTTGTAAAAGGGAGTACTTCAATAAACTTTTCAGCTAACTGTATATTTTTCTTTACACAAAAATTCAAGTGATAGTTTCACAAATTGGTTGTAATGTGGAAACTGAAATTACATCAATGAACTTTTCATACGGTTACATTAAAATCCATTAGTCTATCTTGCACTTTGAATGGATCTTTACCCACGTATGATTTTACAACATACACTGGTCAATTGGAAAATATGGTTCATTGAAAATAGTTGTGCAGGTCTTCTAAATGTTGATACATTTCATTACACAATATCAGAAAACTCTATTAATATCACCACAGCTCTCAATCAGGAAAGTCTTTAAGTATTGGGAAGCTGTCAAGCTCATGGTGGAAAATACAAATTTTCTAAAATTCTACCTTTCACTTGAAAGCTTGAATTTTATCCCTAGCAACAAATACTGTCAGATGTTTTCCTTGAGGTGATAAGGCTAACTTCATTCACTTTTGTGAAAATGTCTGCCAAATATCCAAGTCTGAAAAACCATAGTTTGTTAGTTCTTTCAAATAAAAAAGATGGTCTGTGAAAAAAGCAGCTAACTCAGCTTGCAACTGACACAATGGCATAAGTGCTTTTTTTGACTTCAGAATGCAGCAGAAACATTTTATATGCACCTCCCATTTTGTGGCACAGAATATTAAAAAGAAGTATACTCAAGGGTTGAGATCACTACAATTATTTTCTACTGCTTTATCAAAGACATTCTTAAGTTAAATGTTTGTTTTTGTTGTTGTTGTTTTACTGCAAGTGCATGGCAGTAAAGAATATAACTGGTACACGTTTCGTGCTATTGCCTTGATTCACGGTAATGCACCAGAAGTTTTACCCACCAATGCTTCTGCACCTTCAGCACAAATAGCAACACAGTGAAAAAAGCAATTAACAACTGAGTAGTATTATGAAAATAGCTTTGCCCTTGAAGGCCCCTTTAAAGAGTCTTGTCCCTATGATTGATACTGAGTTCTGTTGTTAATATAAATCATATGTTAAGAAATGTGTTTCACCAAACCAAAGTGGATATCAACTCTTCAGCATAATCTTTCAATATTATTTTTGGGAATTTTTCAAACACACATTATAAAGATTAGTACAATGGACCACCATGTACCCAGCTTCAACTGTCATCAACTTCTGCATTTCATCTTTTTTTGGGGGGGAAGTACTGGGGATCGAACCTGGAACCTTGTACATGGGAAGCAGGTGCTCAGCCTCTGAGCTATACCTGCTCTCCTGCATTTCATCTTAAGTCCCCCAATTTTCTTCTGGAGTATTTAAAATAAATCCCAGATATTGTATCATTTAATCCCTAAATACTTAGATGATTCTCTATCACATAAGGACTTAGGAAAAAACTACAATACTTTTATTATAACCTACAAAATTAACAGCAATTCCTTAATACCATTCAATTTCTCTGCCTCAAAAATATATTTTGTTTGAATCAGATTCTAAATAAGTCCACACATTGTATTTGGTTGATATGTCTCTGATGTCTATTTAATCTACAAATTTCCTTTTGTTTTCTTTTTTCAAAATATTATTAATTAAGGAAATTGGGTCATTTGTCCTAAAGAATTTCTCACATTTGGCTAATAAAGTCCTCAAAGTATCTAACATGTTCCTCTATCTCCCATATTTCCTGTAAACCAGTAGGTAGATCCAAAGGCCTGATTAGATTCAGGTCCCATTTCTCTTGGCAAGAATACTTCATAGGTGGTGCTGTATTTCTTATTGCATCATAACAGGAGGAACATAATGTCTGGCTGTTCTACTTTCAATGATGTTAAGATTCATCATTGGGTTAAGGTGAGGCCAGGCTGATCTGCCATAAATTCCCCATTAATTTTTTTGCCTAATAGTTTGAGTAATCCTTGATGATTACTGCCTTGGGATTTTACACTGTCTCTTTAACCTCTGAAAGTGACCGGTGTGTAGGAAGGAGGAGCTAAATGAACTTAGGAGCCCGAGGAATTAACCTTAAAAGGTGACATTTCAACAAAAGAACATCAATACAACATACCCCCCTTCTCCTTAGGAATTCACTTTCACATTGAATACCTAGTCTCAGCCTTTTGGGGTAAATAAACCACATGATTAGCTACAACTCAGGGCAATAAGTGCAGGATAGATGTGTAGGAAGTGCCAAAGGAACCCAGGTAAAAGAGTAAATAGTTCTGTTTATATAACTTATAGAAAGTTGCATTTGAACTGAAATCCTGGAGAATGAACTAGGAATCTCCAACCTCATTTCACTCTACTCTCCCTCGCTATTTGGTTCCAGCCAAATAGGTCTTCTTCTAGTTCCTGGAAATACCAAAGTTCTTTGCTGCTTCAAGGTTTCCACACTCCATCTGGATCTATCTTCCTCACACTCTTCCCCTGGCTACCTCCTATGCATCCCTTAAATTAGTATATCACTTCCTCACTGAGGCTTTCTCAGATTCTCCAGTTCTTCCTTGTATTTCTCAGCACACCCTTGTTATTTTCTTTATACATATCACAATTTGTAAGGATATATCCATGTATGGGAGGGAATACTTGTCTCCTTCAGTAGAATGTAAGCTTCATGAGGGCAAACTATATTGTTCACCATTGTGTTTTCCATGCTTTGTACAGTGCTAGGCACATAGTAAACACTGGGTAAATATCTGTTGACTGAAAGAAGGAGTAGAAGGAGCAGGCAGATTCTCCTAAGCACCCAGCTGGCCTAGTTTCTGCCATCACTTGGTGCCATCCCAGAACCACCCAGGTGGATCCCAGTCAAGCCCAGTGCCCAAAGCAACTGTGTTTCATCTGCAGTATTTCAGGTCCTCCTCAATGACCTGGTTCAGGGAAGGAGGAATATGCGAAACTCGTGACTGGGATTGCGGACCCTCTTAGGGCCTTCCTAAGGAATGATATTTACCTTTGGGGTTTTGAGCACAAACTTCTGCTTCCCTTCATCAGGGCCCAGCTGTGCCCTCAGTTTCAGGAGTTTTGCCACCTCCTCCTCGATCTGTGGAGGGAAAGAAAGCGCTGGGCTATCCATCTCCCTTCCCTCTCCTGCCATTCATTCAATATCCTTCCCTCATCAGGACCTGGGGCAGATCTCTCTTCCTAGACCTAGCTTTGCTTCTCTCGGTCCCCTACTCACACAGCCCGACCTCCTTATCAGCCCGGTCCCTTTCCCCATATCTCTTCTGTGCAGTCCACCTCGGCTCCCTGTCTTCCCAAGCCTTTCCTCGGCCCGTCCCCAGACCGCCCAGGCCCCTGCCGCCCGGGACGCACCTGCTCCGTGCTGGCCTTCTGCTGCTTGAGGCCTCGCACGCGCTCTCCTTGAAGTCGCACCAACTCCTCCAGCGCCGCACGGTCAGCCATCCTGGATGCCACACAGAGCAGTCACTCTCTGGATCTGCCGCCGCCGCAGAAGCCTTAGCCCGGGATGACTTCCGACTATCGAGTCGCCGGCCAGCACGCCAAGAGAGTCTCAGCCGAGCATACCACCCCCTTCCGGCTCTTACCGGAAGTGTCGAAACTGGCTACTAAGCGATCGTGATAGGAGCTGAGCTCTGCGTTCTAACTCGTGAGTGGTGTGAGCATCCACCTTTACCCCTGGTGTTCCGGCTTCGCTTCTACAGCGCCCTGCCCTCTTTCTGGGGTTCGGTCCTTTGGCTCCTGTCCGGGAAATGCCCCAGCTTGGACTCCTACCCAGGAGGGCCGGGGCTGCGCTGCTCAGCCAGCTCCTGCGGCCGCCCCGCACCGCTTGCACCGGGGTGGTACTCTGTCATAGCCAGGTGAGCAAGACTGAGATAGGTCCCATCTGTCAGGGGTGGACTCGCGGCCTGTATTTTAGTATTGTTACAATTAGTTTTTATTGAGTATACATTATATACTGGCACTAAACTAAGTGTTTTACATGCTTCGTCATTTAATCCTCAGAACACTCTTAAGAGGTCGGAATTATTTCCATTTTTCAGTTGAAGAATCTGAATCTGCAAGATTAAATGACTTACCAACGAATACATAGTAATGGAGTATTTTAACGCAGGTTCCCAATCCCTTATCTGAAAGTCGTGGATCCGGATGTGTTTCGGAGTTCAGAATTTTTCATACGTTAGAAAAGTGGAAGGATGATATACCAAATATTACTTCATATCCCCAGTGGGATCTGCGCAGCACCTATAACACAATAATGCGCCTTAACACAATATGTTAAGCAAAACGTATGAATATTCCCCCTGAGATAACTGAAGACCATAAGTAGACTGACTTTAGTTCACATTAGAATTCAAAATGAGTCTTAACATTTTCAGTTTTCAGAGATTTTTGGATTTTGCAGTTGCTGATGAGAAATTGTAAACCTGAACCGCCATCCTTTTAGGAAGAGATTCTGCCAAATTACAGAATTACCACATCCTCTATTTCTGGAAGGGCATATAGCTTGCTGGCAATTAATAAAGCCACTGATTTTATTTTGCCCTTCTTCTGAAAGACTTTACTGAATTCCAAGCAGCTGTTCTGTGCTATCATGAACAACAGGGTTCAGATATTTTGTTAGTAATTTTCAGTCACAGCATCCTACCAGTCTGGGTTTTTGAGTTCAGTCAGAAAGTTCATTCCTGTTTATTCCTCAGGCTTGTTCTGTGTCCTTTGGGCTGTTTTTCTTCTATCTTCAAGTTACATTTTCCCTATCAACACGTCTCATGACCAGAGTTACCTTATTAAAAATTCTTATCTTTGCTGTTTAAGTAGGAGCTGAGAACTGGAGAAGATCATACCCCTAGATAGTTGATGGTGGTAGTGTTGGGTTGTTTTGTTGTCAGGTGCTTTTCAGACATTTAAAAACTCTACATACAATGAGGATTCTTGTGTGATGAAGACCTGGCCTCATGGATCTTGCTTGCATATTGTAAATGCAACATGGATTTTTGGGTGTGAGGGCTGAGATTGAGATAGATAAAATGGTGCTTAGGCTTCCTGTTGCTCAGGGCCAAAAGTCTTTGCAGGTTGGTGGTACATGGGGCCAGAGATGTCCCAGTTGTGGCCTGTGTCCAAGGGAGCCACATCTCATATTCCTTCTTCTGCTAGGTTGCAGAGGCAGTGTTAACATCCCAACTGAAACCACATCAAGAGAAGTCAAATGTTATTCTCAAGACCCCAAAGGTAATGTCCTTTGTCCCACCCATTCCTATTTGAGTGCCTTGGAGGACTGCCCTTTTCTGTTTTCTTCTCTCTCCCTAACCCCTTTTAATGTCTCCCCTTCCTTTTTTTTTTTTTTTTTATTT